>JAUDJI010001675.1:0-10032 GCA_037389245.1 Oryzias sinensis
ATTCATAACATTAATAAAAGCACGTTTGGAAGATCGCCTCGTGTTACGGAGCTGCTGCACAAAAGTCTGTGGCAGCGGTCTGTTTACAAAAAGGCGCATCTCTTCTTCCGGGTTTTTTTTTTTACCACTACTGCGCATGCCCAAACGATTTATTCCGACCAAAGGTGTGAGCCATGGGAACGCTTGTTCTAATCGGAAAAAGGTTTTCTGATCCCATGTGCACGGGTGAATTTTAACCCGGCCATTGATCCGATCAAGATATCCTGCCCATGTAACCGCGGCTAGTGTCTGGGCCCCTAAGGTAGCAGCAGCAGCAGCAGTACTAGAGTAAGTCAAAAAAACAAACAAACAAATAAACAAACAATCTTATTTTTAAGTTAAATAATTAAAAGAAAAAATCTCTTAATGCTGAGTATTAAAGCATATCTGGATAAGAGAAAATGTGAAGGAGTCCATGAATGGAAAAGATGCAGTAAGACACATCAACAGGCAGACAGGTGAGCAGATTCCGAAAGAAAAAAGCTAACAGCTTCATAAAAGAACATGCAGTAAGCTTTCCCATCATCCATCTTGTTTTTCAAACTGAATTAGCAATGAAACATTTCTACATTTACAGTCTGGATTTTCTAACTCCCTGCCTGTACAGATCTGTAAATTGCATGGAGGGCTGGAGCAAGAAAACATGCTCTACTGTTAATAACATGCATTTCTTTTCTCTGAAACATATATGTCTTGCACATAATGACATACTAGGGTTTCCCAAACAACAATGAGACTGAACGTCACCAGGCTTTGCAGAACACCAAAGTGTACTAGGGTGTACCCTTGATTGTCTATGAGAAATGGACCAGTCAGTTTGTCAGAATTCACTGTTTCAACATGTTCTTGCTAATCCTAAATTTATTCATGAAAACTTTTTCTGTGGTTCAAGTTTTCAAGTTATAAACTGGCCAATCAGATGCCTTAATGAAAGTATGTGGTATCACATTGAATGTTCAAAGCCTTTAATTGACAGACTCTCCTCAGCCCTCTAAACACACATGATCCAGGTATTAAGGGAGGGTTTCTTGAAAACCAGCAGAAGGTTGGCCCTTGATGAATACATAGCTACCAGACATGTAGTTTTGTCCCTTTAACCCTTGTGCTATCTTAGAAGACCCCATCATTGCATTGACGTGTTCACCCTACCATGACAAAGGTGGATAAAGGTGGAAAGATTTCATGTAATCCATGGACACCAGTGAAGATCACAAATCATTGAAGAAAAAAGGTTCAGCGCACCGTCTAGTGGGTCTAGATGACCCAACTCCCAATGTTAAAGTGCCTAAGATAGCACAAGGGTTAAGAAGTTAAAGGTTTTGATAGAAACTCCTGATATGAAAATTTGAACTGTTGATAAGCCAACACCCCATCAGACAGCCCTTGCACTATTAAAGGTGTTTAGGCCAGTGAAGATACTTTGATGGAGTCGGGGTGGGACTGAGAGAGGCAGCGTAAATGCATTAGCAGGATCCTGCAGGCCACATGATCTTTACAGATCATCAGGAGTCTAATGCCATTACATAAGGCTCTCTGCTACACAGTGTGTCTGCATACCAGGATTTTAGAAATTGTGCCAGTTTGCATCAATTTCACCTTCTTTGGCATTAAAAGTCCTGCTATTATTTTTCTGATGAGCTCTAATGTATTCAGTGCATCATTGCTGCAGGTATTTCCACACATAGGTGTCTATGTAAAGAAATCTTTTTAAGTGTTATTGTAGATAAATGCTTTTTCGTGAAGAGGAACTACCAGAGGATATCATGTTTGAGTCATAGTGTCTTGCTGATTTGGATCCAAATAATCTCATAGGATGTTTATTTGTGTTCTGTAATCCAGCAGTAGTCAAAGTGGGAAAACATGGAAAGAAACAAGCTGACTCATGGATTACGTGTCTAGATACTCATCTGTGTAACAAGATGCTTCATAAACAAGGCTTGCACACACAAACAATTTGCTGTCAGCAAGTTCTTCTTCTTTTCCTTTTAGCTGCTCCCTTTAAGGGTCACCAAACAAATCATTCAGTAAATGATTTTGCTTCAGGTTTTTTTTTTTGGATGCCTTTCCTGGCACAATCCTTTCACCGGTGCAACAAAAATGGCGAGCAACTTTAAAGCTGTTTTGAGCCAGACACCAGCTCAGATGAGGAAAATGAATACGTTCATGGATCTAGTCGTCTACAAGTGGATGCATCAGAATGGGGTGGGGCAGGGAGCTTGTAGGTCTGCCCAGCATATTTTCTATGTCACAAGTAGGCACTTTTTCAAATTGTCTTTTTTCTCTGCTCTTGACTTACACTTTAACCCTCGTATTATGTTGAAAAAAAATTACCTTGATTATGTTGCGGGTCATTTTGACCCGTACTGTGTAAATCCACTCAAAACAATAAAAAAACAGGTTAAACTGATATCAACTATATTTTAGAATATTCCAACATTTAGGAAAGAGACAAACAACACTTTATTTTACTCCAACACTATATTTAATATTTTTTTCCTTCTTCACAAACACTTTTTTTTTTGTAATTTAACTTGTCACATTTTCTGAGATTTTCAATATTCAGTATCTTCAATGGTCTCCACATGAAGGACAGAATGTAACTGTGTGCTTTCTGCAGATGTAATTCTTGCACTTTACACAAGAGGTACTTGTTTTACTGTCATCTCGGGAGGGACAGACCTGGCATCTTTTTCGTTTCTTTACATCTGTATCCACTGGATCCATTGCAGACTGGTTGGATGGCCTGAACTTGATCTTTTCAATGACAGCAGCAGCTGCTGGTGATCGAGCTGGCCTGGCTCGCCTCTGGATCTTGGGAGTGATGAGTGCTTTGCCGAGTTCCTCCAGGAAAAGCCGACGTCGGTACAGTTTGCCGGCGTTCCATTCCTGGTTGATTTCAGACCACAGGACATAGGCATTGTAGGCAGACACGTCCACAATATTGAAGAAAATTGCCATGGGCCAACGAGCAGTCTTGCGCTGGCAGCTGTATGTTGCTGTGACTTCGTCCAGATTGTCAACTCCTCCTTTGGTGGAGTTGTAGTCCAGGATCATTTGTGGCTTCATGTCATCTCTTGTGCTTAGAGATGCATCTGTATGCATTGTACTCATTACAAGAACATTGTTGTTTCTCTTCGGGCAGTATGAAACAACTGTTGCTTTTTCAGTGAAAGCAAATATTAAGGAATGCATAGGTCTCCCCTGTATCTTGAGAATTTCACTGGGAAGTTCTGGCTTATTTCTTCTGACTGTTCCCAACATAGTCAACTTCCTCTTCTGAAGTTCTTCCCCAAGGCGGTAGGATGTAAAGAAGTTGTCACAAGTGATGTTATGACCTTGCAGCCCTTCACTCATTTCAAGCACCACACGCATCCCCTGGTTTTTCTCAGGTGCTCCTCCAGGTGGTTTTCCAGTGTACACTTGCATTTTCCATGCATAGCTAGATTTTGCATCACAGGCTGCCCATATTTTTATGCCATACTTGGCGGGCTTGTTGGGCATGTACTGTCGGAAAGGACAGCGCCCTCTGAATGAAACAAGGCGCTCATCTACAGTAACATGGGGACCGGGATTGTACAACAAAGGTAGAATTTCGACCCATTTATCCCATACATCTCTGATTGCAGCTAGTTTGTCACTTTCACGTTGACCAACTCTGGTGTCACGGTTGTCAAATCGGATCACACGAGATATCATATGAAATGTCTCCAGAGACATTGTTGCTCGAAAGATTGGTCTTCCATTCTCTTCATTCCATAGACTTGAAGTTGCTTCTCCCTTTGATCTGTACACTCCAGCTAATATCAGAATTCCAATATAAGCATTCAAGTCAGCCTGATCCAGTGACTTCCATTTCTCTTGAAATACACGCCTCCCCTCCAAGTTAGTCATGTCCAGTATAATCCTCTCTATTGGTTGGGATATGAAGAGCTGAAATGCTGATTGAATATCATTAACTCGTGTGACAGCAAATCTTGTTGTACCAGGCGTCATTTTGATGATATTGGAAGATGACAGTCTGCCTCGGCTTTGGTGTGGTGATGTAAACCAATTTATATTACCATCTTTAGATGCCCATGTCCCCTCTGTGGATGAGGATTGCTCCATACCCAGGTTTTCATCCGATGGACAGACAACGGCAGACTCGTCCTCTGAATCCTCCTCATCGTCGGAAAATTGAAAATCTGGATCATCGATAACATTGTCCTCTGCATCTGAAAGATCCTCTATCTCTGAAATTTCTTCCTCTGCATCACTATCAAAAAACAGTTATAAAGCTTCTTCAGCTGTAAATCGTCTGGAGCTCATTTTTGCTGTGTTTCTCAAAGAGATTACACGAGAACAGTGACAAGGACAAGGGAGAGAAAGCTCCTCCCCCACACACACCTGGGTCTCTGAGTCTGAAGGTCTACTCAGAGACAGTCAAAATATAAATAATTTAGCAATCAAAATAAAGTACATCCAAGAGACATGTTTATTTCGGATCTGGACAGCTACTTGCCCACATTTAGTGTGCGGGTCAAAATGACCCGCAACATCATCTTTGTATACAAACTGTTCACAGACATTCCACAACACATCACAGTATCCAGATTTTACACACAAGTTCATGACCCTAGATGAGGAAAAGTCACCAACTTTCATGAAGAAAAAGAAAGGATAACCAGTTCTTTGGTCAAACCAAAAACTGAAATGGGTCAAATTGACCCTTAACATAATATGAGGGTTAATGTTTTCTGCTATGAAACCATCCTGGACGAATAAGAGCCTTCACAGATAAGAACTGTTTAATGATGGATGAGCTTTATAGTAAATCCAATCTACAAAAAAAAATCTATTTCATTTTTGAAAATTCAAAAACATTTTCTAAAAACACAGTAAAACCTCAATAAAGTAAAGAGAAATATTATTTCCCAGTAGTTTTTGTCCATTCTGTAATGGTGCATGATGGCATTTAAATAAAAAAAACAGCTGCAAAGTCCTTTAGTGATTGTGATCCATTGTAAATAGATCTCAGAGTAAATGCACTTTGTACAGTTTCTACAAGAGATTGTTTATATTAAATCTGCAGACATTTAGACTGCTCACGCTTTTCCTGCACAGCAACATTGCGACACTGTTACTGCATGAGGACAAAAAAACGCCTTATGGTCACAATCCACATTCCTAACTAAAAATGTACAATGTGCTCTTTTTTGTGAGCAGATAAGATGGTAAATTAGTTCCTCAAATCCCTCATTTCCTCATACAGAATATGGAAAATTATAGTTTTTTTCTTTTCTTGGCGGGCAAGGTTGGTTTTTATATTTTCTTCCAATAAGAAATACATAAATAAGACAGATAACAAAAAATGATAAATATATTTCCCAGGTGTCTTTTTTCTTTTTCTTGTCAACAGCACAGATCCACACAAATGTAGACAGATTATTCTGCAGCAGTTCTAAATAGTAAAACTCTTTATCACTGTCTCAAGGAAAGAATCTCTGAGCTTGTTTCAAAGTCTTTGAAAGAGAGCACACAAAAATGTTTCCTATAATTTGTATAAAACCGCTTAAGAAATCTGTTTTCTTTAGTTATAACTTTTTTTTTTGCAAACAATTCTCAGAGGAAATCATAAACATTCTTCTTTTGGCACAGGATCAATGTCAGTCTTTTGCTTTTTCCCTGTCAAAAGATAGCATTGTGCCCTCCCAGCTTTTTACACAGTAGGTAAGCAGGTTTTACATACACCAAAACAATTTAGTTTTTCTGGCAGGTTCAGAGTGAGGTGAGATGGAAATATTTTTAACCCTTTTTTGTACAAAAGCAATTAGATTGAGACACACTTTTGCATTCAGAAGCAGGCGTTCCATTCTGACTTTACTCAGTTTACAATAGGAACTGTGCCATTCTTAGTGATTCCATCCATCCATTCGTCCATCCATCATGCAACTGTCTCATTGCCAAAGACACATATATATGCAGATGACTTCTCCTGTCACCAATAGAAATGGAGAAGAATAGGAGAAGGAAGGCGGAAGTTGCTAGGGCATGTTCAATTCCTGCCCCAATCATCTTTGATCTATTGTAAAAGCGTTCCCAGTGGTCTTTTAATAATGGTTATGTCCTTTTTTTTCAAAATAAAAATATATGTTGTTTTCTAGGACATAGTTTCTGAAGAGCAACAGGAGTTCATTACAAATCTACATCTGTGTTGTGGGCGGTGCAGAGTAAGTCTGTCTTCATTTCCCATCACCCATCTGTTTACACTTCCTGCTAGTTTACAACGTAACATTACCAGTGCAACAAAAATGACGACCAATTTTGGAGCCGTAAAGTTTTGAGCTAGTTGGGACATACATGGATCTAGTTGTCTAAGAGTGGATGCATCAGAATGGAGCAGAGCAGGGAGCTCATGGCTCGCCCAGCATATTTTCTATGCTACAAATAAGCAAGCAAGAAATGCAATTTTGAGCTTAATTTTCTTAAATATGTCCTTTATCAAATGTAAAAACCCCAAAACAAGTTTTTCATTGGAGTAGGTCTTTAAGTTACTACACCGAATTTAACAACTTTCCAAAAATGGTTAAAAATGCAGAACAAATAAAAGGGAGAACTTTTTTTCAGACCACTCTTTGGTCCTTTCAAAAAGAAAGAAAAAAACATGCCCTTAACCATGAACAAAATTGATCCAACAAGTTTAAAACTTCCCTCAAGAATCAAGAGTGATTCCTCAACACAGATATCCTGAAATTTCAGGTCTTTTTGGAAGTCACAGAGGCTTTTGGAGACCATGAATCAGTCACATCTTTCATTCTGTCATTTTTCAAAATGTTAATTTTACTAGATAAAAAGATAACTCAAACAGTTCTTGCTGTAAATAAAGCCTATGCACAGACATGAGAAACATTTAGAAAATATAATTGTTATGTTTATATATTATAAATATCATTGTCAGTTCTCTGACACATAAATCCTTTATGCAATATTTCCTTTTTAGGTAGAATTGGATGGAGGCAGATGATTCGCTTTAGAGAGCCTTGAAGGATGCAGCCAAAAGGTTAGGAAGATTTCCAGACAAAGTAACCTTCATGACGTGCCCATAATCTGTCTAAAACATGACATCTCACTCTATTGGGTAACAGTGTGTAACTGACCCTAATCCAGAGCACAAATTCTTGTTAAATCTCAGATATTAAACAACTCATCCTTAAAATTTGCCTCCACTCTGAAAAACACATTGGTACAGATATGAAACATGCATGTATATTTATGGCATAAAGATACTCCCTTTAACCCTTGTGCTATCTTAGATGACCCCACCCTTACCATGACAAAGGTGGATAAAGGTCGAAAGATTTTATGTAATCCATGGACACCAGTGATGATCACAAATCATTGAAGAAAAAAGGTTCAGAGCACTGTCTAGTGGGTCTATATGACCCAACTCCCAACGTTAAAGTGCCTAGGATAGCTCAAGGGTTACACCCTAAGTTTTTTTATTGGTTGTCAAAACTCTTTCATCTATTAGAAAGCTGGTTTATATTCTGATCTGAAGATATTGGCTCTTACTTGAGAAAAGCCACATTTAAATGATCATAAATTGAAGAGCTTCATTTAGTCCCACACTGTACTTGTGTTTGGAGTTTGAGTGTTACAAAAACACAAATTTTATTATTCCTCTGGTCATGATGACATCTCAAAGCATGTTAATAGTACAATAAGCTGTTGACAATAAATTTCCTTTTCTAATTAAAGCCTCTTTTTAGCTTGAAAAAGATGTTTTCCCTTCCCTGATCTCTGATAAAGACGGGCTTCCACCAGTGGTGAAAAATTACTTAAATAAAACTTAAACTAGCAGATTCCAACAGGAAAAGCAATTGCTTATATTAAAATGTTGCAAAAATGACAAAAAATTTATATATAAGAAAAGTGGGGATATATATATATATATATTGAAGTGGGGAATATATCTGCAGAGTATATCTGCAGAATATCAGTTTTGAGTTTTACAAGCAGAATTCTGATGAAAATGGTTTCAATGTTTGCATGTTTGCATGTGTCTTTAAAATCAACCCAGTATAATTTAGCCCCATATCAATCCCGCACTGGTATGGATGATGACTTTGAAAGCAAGTTTTGCAGTGCAGATGCCCATGCACTCAACTGGAAAAGCTCTTGCTGAGCGCCTGAGCTCATTATTGATTTTTCAGCATAGAGTAAAGTTTCTCTCTACCCTCTCCAGTGAAAATCCTCTGTCATGTTATGTCGGAATGATGTCTGAAAAGATTAGGAAAGATATTTCAGGAGATTAAAGGGAAAAAAAACTGCAATCAACACAGTAGGATGAAGATGCTTCGTTGCAAAGATGGATATGGGTTACGTGCAGTATGAAAAAAAGTATGGAAAAAAGTTCTACAACAATAAACAAAAGGGAAAAAAAAATTTGTCTTTAAAACTTACTTGCAAAGACATCACACGATTTCAAAAACACATGACAGTTCATTTACGTGTGATTTAAAATGTGTTAGTATAACAGATTTTCTTTGGAAACAATGGGGAATCCAAAGTTTTTTTTTGTTTTTTTTTCAACAACTTAAGCTGTTACATAATAGATTTGACTTGTAACTTGTGGGACTTGATTCATTGGGACTGTGGTGTAATGTGTGAGTGGTCATTTTACTGCTGGTAGAACAATGGCCTCCATTTCTACCCAGAGGAAGCTGTTATATATCATTGCTGCCAAATGCCCAGTTGTGTGAATAAGGGCCCTGCTGTTGTTCATCACAGACAAAGAATAATAGGAACACCTGTCCAAATATAGTATAGAAGAAGAATTCCTCTTGTGGAAAAGAGTTTCAAATTGACACAGTATACATTCTGTTTTATTTTGTTTTTTATGATTTTTTTTGATTGTTTCTCCATCGCTGTTTGCCTGCATTTTCATTGCTTTTGCCATGCAACAGACCCCAATCAACCTACACCAAGCCTTACAGTAATTATTCCCACAGTATTCACAGCGCTGTCTGAGACTGGTCTTTCAGTCTTATGTTGACCTTGTTAACCTTCTTTTTAATACCCTATTTTTCTTCAAATCAGGTAATGAGGAGTTTTCTGTTTCCTGCCTTTCACTGCATGCTTACTTATTATTTGAATGCTTTTGTGTTAGCCTTATTAACAGTTCGGAAGTTATTTTAATTACTTCCTAGCATTTCTATTGAAACTGTAAATGCATGAAAGTGAGCATGTTTTCATGTTTTTATGTACTTGTGACAAGTGAGCACTAATGGATAACGTATATTGTGCTAACATTGCCCTGCAACAGACTGGTGACCTGTCCGGCCAAGGAGTACCCCGCCTTGGTCCAACAGTAAATGCTCTGGCAACCTCCAAGACCTCAGACGGATGGATGGATGGATGGATGGATGGATGGATGGATGGATGGATGGATGGATGGATGGATGGATGGATGTGTGAAACATTATCTTTTCCACCCTGTATAAGTCATTTTTGTAAAGGATGGAAGCATATTTTTTTGTTGAATTTAAAATTAAGATTTATGATGAAGATTAGGCGTTGAGCATTTAGTTGAGGGGTTTAGGGTTAACAGTCAGAACCTGCATCGTGTCAATGTAAAAGCACACAAAGACCACACATCTAGAAAAATGTATTTTCATGCAGTTTGTTTGTGGGATAAACAAAAAACCCTTACACATTTTATTGCTTTATAATACCAATAATATTTTGATTTTTTTAAATAAATATTTGAAAAATTTTAAAAAAAGCAGATTGCCTTAATATAAAAGTAATATTATATCCATCCATCCATCTTCCTCCACTTATTTGGGACCGGGTCGCAGGGGCAGCAGCCTAAGCAAAGATACCCAGACTTCCCTCCCCATGGCCACCCCGAGGCGTTCCCAGGCCAGCAAAGACATGTAGCCTCTCCAGCGTGTTCTGGGTCTTCCCCGGGGCCCCGCCCAGTCGGACGTCCCCACTGGGCGGTAATATTAT
>JAUDJI010001676.1:0-10030 GCA_037389245.1 Oryzias sinensis
ATGTTTATGTTTGATAGTAAAAGGAGAAAAAGGATGAAGGTGGACCAAAATCACAATGATAGACACATTATTGACCAGGCTTTTCTATTTTATATCTATTGAATATTTTAAAAAGTATTGTTATAGAAATATAAAAATATTCAAAGATTAGTTTACAAGGAGATACGTAGGAAACCTCTATGCAGAACACTATTAGCAGACCTCCAATAGTGTAACATAATCGAGTATAAACATCTATGTCTATTAGATTGTTATGTCTTATTACCGGTATTATGTCTATTGTAGATGTCTATTAGTTATCTAATAGACATATTGTGACCAGTGGGAAAAAATTATCCAAATTGCTTGTGTACAACGTACAAGGCATGATGGGACCGAGATGCAATCAGCTGTGGGAAAGTGGTCTGCCAGAGATCTAAAGAGCGACATGCATTAGACCTCTATGACTTGATGTCTATCAGATGCATAATGCATATCTATAGCTGTGAGCTTTGAAATAGCCATGATTTAGATATCTAATAGATGTGTCCATGCCTAGTGGGTGTGTCTGTTGTTCACCGCTCCTTGGGAAGGATCAAATGTCAAAAACACATTTCACACACAGAGGTGCATGAAAACAAATGGGACACTAACTTTAAATCTCTTCATCTGTTCCTGTGCAGGCTTACTGTGAGATTGGTGAAAATGGTATCTGGACAGTGATCCAGAAGCGTACTGGAGGAGCAGTGGCCTTCGACAGGGAATGGGCAGCATATAAGAATGGATTTGGATTTGCTTCATGTATGTAAAAAATGAGATATTTGGGTCTTAAACTATCTCAGCTAGAATGTGTCAAATTCAGATGTAATTGGATGCTGTGTAAAATGAACAACAGGATTCATTCAACTCTCAGTAAAAAATAATCAGCATAAACTTTGCTTGTGCTGATTCCTTCAGGGGATCACTGGCTCGGTCTGGAGAAGATTTCTGCTATGACCAAAGACAAATCCAAGAGGTGGAAACTGAGAGTGGACCTGTGGGACTTTGAAGGTGGCAGTGCTTATGCTGAGTATGAAGACTTCAGGGTGGGAGATGAGAGTACAAACTACAGACTTAGTGTTGGCAGATACAGTGGAACCGCAGGTACTGATGCAATCTTAAACGAATGTTATAGAAAAAAAATATTCATTTTGTTCAATATAAAAGCCTCAAAATTTAAATTCTTGCCAGTCAGCAAAACAATTGAAAACACAATGCTCAATTTGTGACAAAGTTCTTTGTTTCACAGCTGCCAATGCATATTTTTTAGAAACTTTACAGTAATGGATGTTCTTAGATCTCTGCAGAGGATAAGATTTAGCTTTGTGAGTTTCATATGAAGAGTAAATCTATAGTAGATTTCGCATGTACCGTTACACTACTGTAACATATCTCAGTGCAAAAACAGAATGTAATGCACGCTATACTCTGTAAAACATGATCAAGGTGTGAAGTTTGTCACGGTACCCCCGGCTGGGCCCTCGTCATCACGTCCACCTGCTGACAACAGCTGCACCTCGTCAGCACCATCAGGACCCAGGCTCTTAAGGAGGACCAGGACCTGTACTCGACGCTAGTTCGTTGTACTCCTCGGTGCTTCACTGACCGCCCATGCACAATCTCGTTCTTGTCACGTTGCCTTGACTAATCCCTTGTCTGTCTGCCACTCAGGACTCTGGCTGTCATCTGGAACCTACGTTCGCACTCACCTCTCGCTGCCTCTCGTCTTGGTGTCTCGTTGGAAGATCCTCGGACCACTGTGTTCGCCCACAAGAACCTCCAACCAGCTCCTGTGGATTTCTCCCCTGTTAATTCTGCCTCCAGAATTAAAGACTCTTTTGAACTTACCATTCTGTCTGCCGAGTATCCTTCCGGGTTCCAGCATCTGGGTCTGCTAAAGCCTGCTAGCCATGACAGAACGAACTAGCCTGAACCCCGACCCAGCTGACCCGGAAGGACTCCGCCTGGCCATATCCCAGCAAGGTATGTTGCTCTCCCGCCAAGCCGATGCTCTCTCGCAAATGTCCGCTACCCAACAGGAGTTATTTCGTCGGTTGGACAACCTCACGCAAGCCCTCGCCGGAGTTGCTAGCCAAACAGCTAGCACAGCCACCGCGACCTCCCCGGTTTCCGGTGACTTCACCACCGTCATGTCCGCCTCTCTGGATGAAAACATCCGGTCACAGCCCGAGCCGTTTCATGGCGACATGGAAGCCTGCGGCGGATTTCTACTACAATGTTGTCTGATTTTTCAACAGTCACCCAGGTACTATCAGTCTGATCAACGGAAAATTTCCCTAATCGTTAACTCACTCCGCAACAAGGCACTGCAGTGGGCCCAAGCCTTTTTGGCTGCTAATCTGGTCTCTCATCTCCCCTTTGAACGGTTCATCTGAGAATTTCGGCTCGTATTCGATCAGCCACGAAAGCAGGAAGAAGCCACCCGGCGGTTATTAAGCCTCAAGCAGCATAACCGACCGGTGAGTGATCATCTCATAGACTTCCGCATCTTAGCGGTTGAGGCTGGCTGGCCCGATATCGCGCTCAAGGGGGTGTTCTATCAATCATTGAACGATAAGATCAAGGACCATCTATGTACGCAACCTGAGGCCGACAACTTCGAGGAACTGGTTACCGCCGCCCTCCGTTCCGACATACGGATTCGGGAACGTCAAGCGGAACAGAGTTGTGTCAACCGGCGTCCACCCTCAGAAGTCTTATTTCACTCTCCTCTATACCACCCACAGCCGTCTGTCGGCGCAGAAAATTCCAACCTGCCTTCTGAAGAGCCAATGCAAATTGGACATTGGAAGCTCTCTTCTGAGGAGAGGCTCAAGCGCCGTAATGAGGGGTTGTGTTTCTATTGTGGAGACTCTGGTCATGTTGTCTCTCAGTGCAGGAGCCGTTTAAACTCCAGAACCCCTCGCTAAGAGACAGGTTGCGAGGGGACCCGTCTGAAAGTAAGCCTTTCTTGTTCATGCCTGTCAAGTTTCCAAGTATTAATCAAGTTCATGAATGTTTTGCCCTCATAGACTCTGGAGCTGAACACAGCCTCATCGATTCTGGTCTGGTTCGCCAACTCGGATTACCTGTCGAGCCTCTCGCCGCCCCCGTAAAAGCCGCCGGGTTAGGAGGGAAGTTGTTGTCAAAAATCACTTCTCGCACCGAACCCATACAGCTAATCACGTCCGGTAATCATCGTGAGTACCATCAATTCTTTATTACCGACTCTCCTCAGACTCCCGTTATTTTAGGGTTTTCCTGGCTACAGTTACATAACCCACAAATTAACTGGTCTACCTCTCGGATCACCAATTGGAGCACATATTGTATGGCGAATTGTTTACACTCGGCCCTTCCCACTACCGCCTCGATTAAACTTCCCGAAAATGAGAACATTGATCTCGCTAAGGTGCCGTCATGCTACCACGACCTAAGATCCGTTTTTAGTAAATCCAAGGCGTGTGCGTTACCGCCGCACAGACCCTACGACTGTGCTATAGAACTTCTCAACGGTGCCTCCCTCCCCAAGGGGAAGTTATACAATCTATCCGGTCCAGAAAAACTCTCCATGGAGAATTACATTCAGGAAGCCCTATCACTTGGGCACATCCGACCTTCTTCCTCTCCTGCGGGGGCCGGGTTCTTCTTCGTAGAGAAGAAGGACAGGTCCCTCAGACCCTGCATTGATTACCGTGAGCTCAACCAAATAACTGTAAAGGACAAATACTCGCTTCCTCTCCTCAATTCCGTCTTCGATTCTGTCCAGGGGGCTACCATCTTTACTAAATTAGATCTCCGGAACGCCTACCATCTGGTTAGGGTCCGGGAGGGGGACGAATGGAAGACGGCTTTCAACACCCCCCTTGGACATTTCGAATATCTAGTCATGCCTTTCGGCCTCACCAACGCCCCCGCCATTTTCGAGCGTTTGGTAAATGACGTCCTTCGTGATTTTCTCAACCTTTTTGTTTTCATCTATCTAGATGACATTCTGGTCTATTCCTGCAATCCCACCGAACATCGCCACCACGTCAGGCTGGTTCTCGAACGGCTTTTAGAAAACCGACTGTTTGTAAAAGCCGAGAAATGTGAGTTTCACGCTGACACTGTCTCGTTCTTGGGGTACATTCTCGAGGCTGGCAAAATCAAACCCGATCCGGCATAAAATCCAAGCCGTCTCCGAGTGGAGTATCCCTGAAACTCGGAAAAAACTACAGCAGTTTCTGGGGTTCTCAAATTTCTACCGGCGTTTCATTCGTAATTACAGCCAAATCGCCGCCCCTCTCACTCGTCTCACTTCTGTCAAGATCCCTTATGTCTGGAACACTGCCGCTGACTCCGCTTTCACTCGACTCAAGGAACTGTTCACCTCGGCGCCCATTTTGATCCAACCTGACATCCACAGACAGTTTACGAGAAGAACTCTATAAGGCTCAGGAAAGGGGACTAGGGTGGCAGACAGATGTTTGAAAAGTGGTTACTGTTGTTGGTAAACCACTCTGATTTGGATTGTTCCGTGAAAACTTACATTGTCCCAAATGATCACATAAATGTGATGCCCAGGATGGTATTGTTGGCGGTCAAGGAGGATATCTTTTAGCTCTTAGGTGAGGAGACGTTGGGTGTTGTAAGACCCAAGGACAGCATGCCAGTGGGCAAGCCCCACCAAACCCATGGCAGCACAAAAAGTAATATAACCCCCTTTTGGCCAGGAACCTCAGTGATGGCTCTTTGGCCAATGATTTTTCACCTATTTTTTCATTTTTTTAACTTGTCCTGTACAACAGCTGAGCAGACAGATGAGAGCTGAAAGCCTCTTGTGTTGGACATATTTTACAGTTACGACAGGGGTTATGGATCTTTTGACACACTAGGTGTATATTTGAATTAACCCCTTTTGTAATTTAGGCTAAACTTTATTCATCTTATTCACATCTGTAACAGTTTTTTTGTGGACCGGACGAAAAAGAAATGAAGGGAAGAAGAGAGAGGGATGCTAGGGAGGAGGGGGGGGAGTGACCAATGAGGCCGCAGCAGGGGGGGGAGGGGGGTAGAAGCAGCCCAAAGCAATAAGTTGCTGGATGTTTACAATCATTACAGTCTGGTTTATAAGTAATACAAATCTAAAAGGGGCGGGGCCTGTCCACACACATACTCAAATGTTACAAACGTACCTGTGGGCTCCAAAAAAGCCCACATTCAAAACATGTCAACATGTATATGAGACAACCAATGTTCACACACACACACACACATTCATTTTATTCAGTCGGGCAAACTATTTCAGATAGCACCTGTGCTCAAGTGAGTGTTCATGTTTTTCTAAGGTGGATGATGGAATGTAAAAGGAAGGGGGGAGAGTGCCCTGTCATTCCCACACCAAGACCCCCACTGCTGTAGCAGCGGCAGCAACCAGGAGCCTACAACACCCACACGGTACACTCAAAAAAATAACTCATTGGATGAACTCAATTTAATTAGACAGGATTTCCATCCAATAAATATGAGTAACCCTAATTTAAAGAAAACTCTTCCATGTAATGAAATATAATTGAGTCAGTCGAACTCAATTTTATCAAAAAGCCAAACAGAAAGAAATCCATTAACTTAATTAACTTAGTGAAACTTACTTACTGCAAAATAAGGCAAGGCAACATACTTTGTGTGAACCTAGAACCTCTACATGCTGACACCATTGACTGATACACTGAGCTAACTTTTTTGAGGCCAAATCCATTCGCCAGTATAAACAAATAGAATTATTTTCTCTTTAAATGAGGTTCGTCGTGTAATATCTTATTAGGAGAAACCGAGTTGAAACGATTCCAAGCCACAGTACGTTTTTTACATGGAAAAACATGAACGAAAGTTTTCTGTCTTCGAAAAGTTGAAGGAATTGAAGGACCAAAAGTCATAGCGGGCATTAGAGGAAAGAGCTGAACGTTTTAATAGTTGAATAGTCAAAATAGGTTAAAAATTGTTGCTGAAAAATGGCGGAAGATACTATAAGAAGAATAAATAAAGAGAAACAGGAAAACAGCATTCAACCAATAAAAGAATACTCACCAAAGAATGATTTTGCATGTGAAAAAGGGAGTGCCTCAATTCTGTCGCAGCAACAGGTAGAAAATGGCGGATCCACCAAGGAGGCCCCTTAATTGAACTCATTTATTTTGGATTACTGGAGTTTATAGGTGAAACTATTAATACATTTTATGTCAGTTAGTCAGTAGTTAAGTCAGTTAAATGTAGATACATATTTTTAAAATAAATATATTTAAATAAAACACACAGCATTTACTTGTGTTACATGAAAGAGGGGCTTGAATCGTTTTTTTGAGCAGATAGAGAACAATCGGCCGCCGGGCCATCACATCCGTTACCCAGGCCAGGGCTAGCAGGACCGCAACGAGGGCCACTAACACCAGAGCGCAGGGAGGCACAGGGGGACAGAGAGTACAAGCTTCAACACAACCAGGATGGTAACCCCCCCGCCATGCCGGGAGGGCCTAATACGGGGCCCCGCCCCAGGAGAGCACCCCTAGCCCCAGACAAGCAATCCACAACCACCCAGGAGTTCTAGGCGTAGAACCCAAGGACTCCAAGCATAGGGCACCCCTGCCCAGGAGGAAGACACCCAAAAGCGTTGCAGGTTCACAAGGAGTGTTACTATGGCCCAACCAGGCTCACCCATAGATGGAATTTGGAGAAGCGCTCAAGGGAATGGACCAGAATCTGCACCACAGAGACACGGACACCCCCAGGCTAAGATGTGATGTGAACCCCGGTTCTGGGTCTTGCCAGAGAGCACAGGAATCCCTCTCCCTGTGTGGAGAGAGGGCCGCTGGGTCCAGGAAGCCTGCACCCAAGAAACACGGCCGCCGTTGCCAAGGGCCTGGTATCCCCTTTCAGGTATGAGGTAGGGGACAGATGGTCCAAGGTCCCACCTTCCTTGTATAATGTTTGTGTGTTTGTGAGCATATGTGTGTGTGTGTGTGCGTGTGTGTGTGTGTATATGAGAATATCTTTAAGGGACAAAGGGTGTGTGTACTAAAGGGGTGCAGTCAAAATTGGCAGGTAGGGCATTTAGAGGACATCTCCTAATTACTCACAGTGATGTCCAAACACCCTTCCCACCAAGGGGCCCTAAATGTCTAAGATGCAACCATGGGAAGGGGGACCACTGCCAAGTGACTCCTCCCCCCAAGGTGCATCGCAGGCTGTCACCCCCATCCCCTGATAAGTGATTATATGAGGAAGAGGATAAATGGGGGAATAGCTGATGGACTGTCCCCCGGTGGTGAAACTGCTGTCCCCCAGCCCCCCCTAGCATTGGGCCCAGGCCTCCTCAGCCCAGGGGCTCCATCCCCTGAAGCGCCAAGCGCCCAGGCCCCCCACCCCACACAAGGAGAGAGGAGCCAAGAAATCATCCCCCACCCAATCAAGCATCGGCCCCCGCCCCAAAACTGTGCACTCTGATCTTGCTTTTATACATGTGGGAGTATGAGAATATGAGAAGAGTTCTGAGCAGAGTTCTTTTGCAACTAGCAAAGAAAAATGTGTTAACATTTATGAGAACGAAGAATTCTGTTTTGTGACGTGTGTCTTCATGTGAAATGTGTTTATGGTATTGGAAAATGATGGCTAGATTTAGTAAATGTGTTTAGACAACTCATTTGGTTTACGGGATTGGCTTTTGTGTTTTAGCATTTGAGAAAAACTGTGATCCAGGAAAGACAGGAAAAAACACTCTCTCTTTGAAGTACAATAAAACATTGATCATTTATGTAAGTGTTGTATATCTGTGAACAGCTGTTTTTCTCTGCATCAGAGTCCATTGGCATTACAATAATTGCAATAAACAGTTGATGAGTCACGATGATTCAAAGAGCATCAACACCAGAGAAAAAGCGCCACTGTTAAAGGGTTAATTTGATTCTTTTTTAGATGTGAACCCAAACCATCTGAATTTAGAGTTAGACTGAGAACAAAACATGAGTCTTTCTTTGGGTTTGTCCTGGAATGTCGTTTAGTCAGGCAGGTGGAGCCAGATGGGCGATGTCCGAGAAGCAGAAATGTCCTTCTTGATAGTCACATGCTCACACTTCCCTCACACTCAGCCTGACCTAACAGGACTGAGGCCATTCACAGTGATGAGGAAGAAAGGGGTGTGGCAGTCCAGACAGAGTTTAAGAGACATTGTTTGTCCTGAGACTTTGAGCTGTGACTCAAGCATCACACAGCAAACAGGTATGTGCTCACTATGAGGTTATAACCAACAGGTTTTCAGGAGACAACTTAGTAAAATACATGAGTTTCCATAATGTTTAAAAGTTGTGTTTTTTAAGTAAGTTTGACTTCTCCAATTTCACTGTATCTGTTCTTTGAAAAAAGTTTGCTGTGTAACATGTGAGACAGACGTGTTTCTCCTGAACTCAGGTCAAGATGGGAGATCTCCTCGGCTGGTCTGAATTCATGTTAGCTCTCTTCTTGATCTTCTCCATGCAGACTGGGGTAAAGAAAGCTAAAACGTATGCTGTGTAAATAACTGTTGATACATAAATTAAGTCTAATAATTTCTTGTTTTTCTTTATTTCTAATAATAAAGAGTGGATCAGTAAATGCTGAATTAATGAATTTTTTACTTTAACACCCAGAAACTGTAAATATTGTTTCTTTTTCCCTTGTTACTGTAAAATGTACAATTCAAAATTTAAATAACGATGTGTATTCTTGAATACTTTCTCAATTCCTTCTAAAAAGCCATGAGTGTCATAATATAATTCCACAGCCAACGTTTAAGGTAAAAATATTTTGAGTTTTGTACTAAAGTGCCTCCCATTCACCACTGCAGTGTAGGTAAGGGATAATGCCAGACGAAGTGTCCACTATAATAATAATAATAATAATAATAAGCCTTATTTGTATAGCACCTTTCAAGATATAGAATCACAAAGTGCTTTACAGTAAACATAAAAGCAAGAAACACACAATGTAAAACACATATAGAAATAAGACAAGGTTAAGAGAATGCGATTTTAAAAAGAAATGTTTTAAGCTGCTTTTTAAAAGAAAGTACTGAGTCCACAGATCTGAGGCTAAGGGGGGGGGGGGATTCCAGAGAGATGGAGCGACTGCTGCGAAGGCTCTGTCACCTTTTGTTTTCAGCCGAGTTCTTGGAACAACCAGCAGACCCTGGTCACAAGATCTCAGGGACCTGTTTGTAGTGTAGGGCTGTAGGAGTATCAGAAATTATACCATTGTCCGGGTGAATACTCGATTCTTATTGGCTGCTGGGTGTGCATTAAAAAGTGATATACCACAGGGATATACCAAGTCTAAAAAAGTAGTTCCGGTCACATAGCATAAATGTTCCCCCAGGCAAATGGTATAAAATGCTAAATTTAGACCAGTGTTTTTCAACCGGTGTGCCGCGGCACAATTGTCAGGTGTGCCGTGGGAAATAACCAATTCACTGATCAAAAAACATTTACCATCTCCAGGATATCAGCTCTGTGGTCATCCAAACAGGCCCTGATAAAACACTGAGTAGTTAGGAATATGAAAGATCATAAAATACTTTTTTCTTTGTGTTCATTTGATTCTGTTGAAGACTTTGATAAGAATGACGGTACTGCGATTTAGGCGCAGCTTCAGCTGTTTTCGGAAAACTCCTGCCCCTTCAACTGTCTCCACCAATCATTCTTGGAGGCTTAATCATACGTCATCAGTCTGTCCATTCAGAAGTGGTTAAAGTCGTCACTTCCTTGTTCCGATTTAGCTCATAAAGTCTCTCAGTTCCAAAAAAAATAACAGCTAAAGCTCGTCTTTAGCATTGTAGCTTTCCATGGGATTCGGTATGAGACCGTCTTCAGACCATTTCAGACTTCAGTCATTTTTGAAAAATGAAAAGTTAAGCTTAAGTAGAAATAATAACAACATTTAAGAACCAGGTTTAAGGTGAAGTGACTTCACATAAGGTGAAATAACTTCATCTTTAATTAAGACA
>JAUDJI010001677.1:0-10024 GCA_037389245.1 Oryzias sinensis
GTCATAGAGGTTGAAATCCCCAAAATCTTGCTCCAGGCTTTTTTTCTCTCACAGTTCTTTTCCGATTTATAAGAGACTTTGAGTCATAGAATTCTGGGCAGGCACAAACTTCAATGGTTAACTGTTCCTTCGTGATCATGTTTATAAGGGTTGGCACCTCCGTGTTTTGAAACGGATGCTCAAAGTTCAGCGTTTTCGCCATTTAGCAGTGAAAAGTTCAACGGCGTTCAGCGCGTGATAAATGAACGCCCAAATTGAATGAGGAGCCCGCGACCGCATTTAAAAACTTGCGACAAAATTTTTTTTAAAAACAAAACAAAAAGGGGTTTATGCAACACCGTGGCTATCCGAAGACGCATAACCCCTATTGCAACAGTTTAACCTGTTCAACACAAAAGGCCTTCAGCTCTCATCTGTTTGCTCAGTTTTTGGACAGAATAAGTTTTATGTGCGTTTGCATAGACTTTTTGTTGGAAGTGGCCACCTAAACGCGGGCTTTCAAGTCACTGGCAGCATGCTCACAGAAAACAAAAGAACATTTTCTCTCTATGGATTCACCCAGACGTCTACAACCTTGATATTTCGTACCAACCACCTGCGAGCCCCACCAGGTTTTCCCATTTTGTCCCCATAGACAGCAAGTTAGCATCTACCCTTCTATAAACACCACATTCAGTTCCTGCTAGCCGTGAACTGTTTAGATGTTTCTGCTGATCCTTTAAATTTCACAGACTTGGGGAGTAAAATAAAGGAAGTTAGCTTCTTCTTTGTGTCAATAGAACCTCCCCCCAAAGAAAAACACTGGCAAAATCAGGTCAAATGCCCAAAAGTAAGAGTGAAGTGGCTTTATTTCACACAAGTAGAAACAAAAGACTACGACGGAGTATTAGGGCCACCAAAAAAAAAAAAAAAAAGTTAAATTACGACTTTTAATCTCGTAAATTTAGGAGATAAAAACTCGTAAATTTATGAGAAAAAAACTCGTAAATTAATGAGAAAAAAAACTCGTAAATTTACAAGATTTGAACTTTAAGTCGTAAATTTATGATTAAAGTGGAAGTGAGCATGCAGAGCAGCAGGTGAACGCCGCGCAGCAGCAGAGCCGACCCACTAAACTTTGTTAAACAGGCGAGATGAATGTTCATTGATAACGTTCCTAATGTCTGGAAGCTCATTTGTTTTATTTACAATTTATTAAAGTTTTATTTATTGATGGGTGGTTTGCAGGATCTCTGCAACTCGATGAAGCCATCGTCAGTATTCCTGCAGCTGTCCACGTCAATCCTTACTTCCTCCACCAAAGACAAATCTCTACATTTGTTTGACGCTTCCGCCGAGGAGAAGCACTTATTTGTCATTTTCAACGTTCTAATGCTAATATAAAAGACTATTTTCATTCCTCTTTATTGTTTTATGCTGAAACGGGACATTTCATCTGCAGGAGGGGCCGTATGGAACACTGTTTACTTCCGCATTGGTGTTAAGATGACAGGTTCATGACGTCAGTTGACAAATGAACTTCAGGGTGTGAATGAAAAGCAGAATAAAGGCTGCAGCGATCCTTTGCATCCAAACGTGTCTCTGAGCTCCTTATTTTACGCATTAAACTCTGCTTTACTGACACTGAACCCCGGAAAGACGGTTACACTGACAATAATCTGATTTTGAGTCATCAAAAGGTTCAGAATCTCTTTGTTTTTAAAACCTGTAATCCGGAAATAAAGCTTCCCAAAGGCTCCACGTATTTCATCTTCAAGATAGGCTCCGATAAACGGACAACTTCGGTGTTTTCTATTTGTTAATCTACGACTTTTTTCTCGTAAATCTATGAGATTTTAAGTCGTAAATTTACGAGATAAAAACTCGTAAATTTACGAGATAAAATCTCGTAATTTAACTTTATTTTTATTTTTTTTTGGTGGCCCTAATACTCCGTCGTAAAAGACAGTGTCCCAAACAAATATTAAAAAAAAAAAAAACAGTTACAGAAAAAGAGTTTATGGTCTAACCGCTACAAAATCAGGATGATAAAATATATAAATTTAGGAGGACATTCTGGTAACTTGTTGAAATGCTTTTCGATAAAAGTTAACAAGCTCTTGTTTGCATGAATTTAGAAAGGCATCATAAATGCAATGTGATCTGCATCTCATGGTTCATATGAGATGCAAAAGAACCGAGGAAAACCAGATAATATGCTGATGATACAAATGTAAGAACAGCTCAGCAAGGCAAGCAAAAGATATTTATGACCTTCATCATTAAACTACTTTTTCATTTTCACATTATTTTCTTTTAATTAACTGGACCTAAACTTCTTAAGTCCCTTTTTCAAACTTTTGTCAAAATGTTCTTTGAATTGTTGGCAGTTTTGTTTTTTTACTTTGGTTATTTTTTTTTCTTTTTTGCAAGTTTGCTGGAGGTTTAGCTCCTGTATTTGTCCACATTTGACAATTTTTGAGGAACTGTGAGGAATCTGTCGAGCTTTATTTAGATTTGGAGTCCTAAATGTGAGGAAGTGCAGCTAAAACTAGGTCCTCGTGGTTCTTCTGGGGTTTCTGTAAGTTAAAAGCTGCTGGTTTTCTGTTGAAGGAGCGTTTCGCCACAGAAGAAAAGCCTCTGCTGGAATGACAAGGGTCAGGGATCAGAATTCCGCCTGAGGAGATGGAGAAGGTCATCTTTGCGATTTACGGATAAACACGTGGTTACATCGTCCCCGGGGTCAAATGGAGGCGGAGCTTGGATGTGAAGCTCTCCCTCCTCCCTTTAGATCAGTGGGTGGAGGCTGTTGTGACTGGGCCAGCCTGACAGAAAGACAGCGATGAGAGGCAAGGCTGAAAGCCAGGCTCTGTGAACGCAGGGCCAAGCCGGGCCAGGAATGACGCAGGCCCTGCTAAACAGAGAGCACTGTGGACAGCTCTGGCCCCGGCCCCGGCCCCGGGGCCCCGAGGCTCCTTCTGTGCCTCAGAGCACTTCCTGCCTCTGTCATTCTACAGCAAATCCAATCACTGATCAAAGGCCAAGGAGAAAAAAAAAGGGTACGGGAGGAGAGAGGAGACGCAGAAGTGAAAAGGGCAGAGGAGATTGACGTGTCTGTTGAGGGGGGGGGGAGAAGGGTGAAAACAACAAACCGCTCTTTATCTGACAGAGGAGGCAGCTGCTTGGGCCGGGGCACCTGTGCGCCTCTCAGGCTGACGCCAAGCTCCGCCCCAGCGCTCACAAGTGCCAAAGCCATGAAAGGTTGCCAAGGCAACGTCCTCAGCCCAGCGTCCGAAATAAACAACCTTTCAACCTCATCTGAGGAGAGTAACCTTTAGATGATCTGCAGCCGCGGACACAACCCATTCTCCAGGCTCACCAATTGGATCTGCTGGTGGAGAGGAACAGCATACAGAGAGAACCCACATGTTCCCGCCCGTGGCTGCATGGCATCCATTGTTTGAGCGCAATTATCCAGGCTAGATTAAAAATCAACTATCATTGAGCAGATGTCCTGGCTCCTTCAGCCCGCACGGAGAGGAAATCTTATTACATCTCACCAGGTGGGGTTGGAACAGTGGAAACCTTTCTTTGGGATTAGATCTGTCCTCTCTGTTTAAACGACACACACACACACACGCACACACACACTTCAGCATAGAGGACAAGGCTCCTAAGCAGAAGTGACATCCCATTCATTTGAGCTGTTCAGGGTCCGATGTCCCCCATCTTATCTTACAAGGCTTAGGTCTTTGAAATGACATTGGCGCAACTCCAGCACAGCGATGCAGTGACTTGAATGACTAAAGCCCATATGCACACGCACATAGCTGCATTTTACTGACTGCAGCTTCGTGCAGAGCTGCATGAAGCTACAAAGATTTTCTGCATTTTCTGCACCATAAAAGCCGGAAAGACCCACTCTGACAATCTTTTGATCTTTTTTGTAAAAGCGTTCCCAGGGGTCTTTTAATTATTATTTTGCACTTCTTGGACCAAAATAAACAACATGGTTTTCTAGGACATAGTTTCTGCAGAGCGGCAGGAGTTTGTTAGAATTTTTGATATGTGGGCGGGACCATGGGCGTGGAGTAAGCCCACCCCTCCTTCCCGATATCTTTCTGTTTAAATGTTTTACCGCTAGCTTACACCCCGCCAAACCTCAAAATAGCAACAAAAATGGCGAGCAACATCAGAACTATCCACCCGAACAGTTCTGACACAGATTCCAGCTCAGACGAGGAAAACAAAGACATTTTCTGGATCTAATTGTTTGACAGTGGATGATCAGAATGGGGCGGAGCACGAAGCTTGTGGCCCCGCCCAGCGTCTTTTCTTCATTACATATAGAATCTTTTTCAAACGGCATTTTTTTGTCTGCTGCTGATTCATCTGAATGAATGAAGAAAAACTCAGAAGTGTAATTAATTTTCTTTATAAATGTTCTACTTCATCAGAAAAACACCAAAAAGCAAAATTTTCTTCTGTAAAGCGTCGTTTCCACCGTTTGGTTTGCTCAGGTCCAGTTTAGGATGATCCAGCAGTTTTCACTCAAAGTTCGCGGCGCATGCGGGTCAAGCCGACAACAACAACAATGGAGGTCTTCCAGAAGCTCCTTTTTTTACTTTTGGTACTTCGTATCTACAAATCATTTAAAGTTGTTTAAGAGAGGATTGTGAGCAGCGAAGAGAAATACAGCCGCTTTCTTTTGTCGCAACAACCTTAATCCAGTAGCTCCGCCCTAATGTTCGTTCCATTTTTCTATGATACCCATCAGTTCGACTTTCTGGATCCAATTAAATAATGGGCTTAATGCGCCTTGTAAGTTGGTCTGTGTTATAAACGACACAAGTTTGAAAATAGACCATTTATTGCTGATGCGCCATATATGACATTAAAAAAATGTTTTCTTGAATGATAATTTTGGGCTTTGGGTAAATATTCTAAAGATCTACAAACCGACGCTGGGATTTGTTTTGTTTTTTGTAGCCGTTGGAAAGCAGGGATGCAGCAGGATGTGGAAGCGGTTGCCATGGTGAACTCCTGGGACTACACATCCTTTGCTGGAGAAACTTTTGGCATAATTACTTCCATCAGTTTCCCAGTACACAAACATGCAGATGAAAACAAGCAGGTGTTGCAGAAGCAAAATCCGTCAGAAGGAAAACAATACATGCAAATACCCGAAGCGGTTTCGTTGGGCTGGCTGTATGGATTACTGAGGTGTACCATGATGAGTGGATTTAAACGGGAAAGCAGAAAGGTTTTCGTTTGTGTGCTGTTTGCTCCCGAGCATCAGTCAGAGCTGTCTGAAGGCAGGTGACAGTGAAATCCTGTCAGCACGGCTGTACGTCAGTCTGCTCTCCGTTTGTCTGACGTGTCCGCATGGCTTTTTCTGAAGGTTTTGCTCTTTCACCCTTCTTCATTTAATCTTGCCTATCTTGACAGTTGCCCTCCTGCCCTGAAGTTTCCATGCAGGGGGGTGTTGGTGGGGGGGGGGGGGGTTCAGTAGGATGAGCAGAGTGTGAGAGGGTGGATGATTGATACGGCGGTGAGGGCGAAGCGCCAGGAGATGACGAAGGTGGGGGCATATGATAAAGAGATGGGCGATAAAATGAGACCTTTGGGGAAAAAGTGTTCATTCAACACTTTTCAGAGGCTGTTCTATTTTGATTTGCACTTCGAAGGTGTGAAAATCAAAACATGAATGCAGCTGAAACAGTTGGAGCCCTCGTGCAGCACTCATCCTCGCGGTTTCCGAACAAATCTGCATTTGCCTGCGTTCCTGCCTGGTCCATTAATATTCTAGTCGTCTGGTATATCAGATAAAAGAGGGAGACAGACTCCTCTTCATCTCTGAAAACACCAGCTGTGCGGAGCTCCTCCGCTGCCACACATGCATACAGAGATGTAAACACAGCACCGCAAACACATTAATCCATTCTAACTTATCTAACTCAACGGTTTGAGAGCATGAGAGTCATCAAGTATTAGCAAACACCTGCTCGGGTTCAGATGGTTTTCCTTCAGAAAGGAACCTAAAAAAAAAAACGCTTTTTAACGCAGAAAAAATCGAATTATTTTATTTTTGTGGAACTAATAATCAGCTAGAATGTATTAGGTTCACAAATAGTGTGTTTTTATAATCAAGTGTGATGGAGAAATTGTTTTTGCGCTGGTATTGAACACATTAGTAGAAGTCTGGTATAATAGATTTACCACCTGTTCTGTAAAATGTATGTGTGATTTATTTTTGTAATATTTTTATTGAATCAACATGTTTTGTCTTCATATTTCCTGCGTCCTTGTAAAGTAACAAGCTATCTGGACAGTGCTGCACACAAACTGAGTTCAAGCCAATATTTCTGACTTGTTATTTTTGCACGTTGACCAATAGGCGAAGAAATTATTATTGTGGAACAAATAATTTTCATGAACAACATTAACATGAAGGTTTTCCCATTTTTTCCCAGAGAAAATGTATCAATGAGTTTAAACTAAAGACCCACTACGATGAAAATGGTGTTTTTAACGTGTTTTTGTGGTATTTTTGTGATGATGGAGGACATGTATAAAGACAATTACTCCATTTCTGAGTGTTTCTTTATTCAAATTGGTGGAAATCAGGAGCAAAGAAAAAATGTGGGTGTTTTCTACAGACAATAAAGCGCCCGTTTGAACACGCTAGAGCGCTGCGTTTTACAGCCGTTTTGTGGGACAACACAAGCCGGCGTAGATTACGTGCTTCTTTCGAAACGTGCACATTTGAGCAGGTATATCTGTTTCTGCTGTCCCTCAGGTATTATTGACCAATGATGAGCAGCTTGAAGAGAAGAGTGAAGGATAGTTCAAAAAACGGCTCTCAGGAAGAAGCCGGCTCTTGTCGGTTGCTTTAAAGAGCCAAGCGACCGGTCATCGCAACAGTCGTACTCACAATCGTTCGTTAAGTTCATAGGGATGGTGTTTGGAATTGCCTACGACTGGCCACGAGAACTCCAATGAACTTCTGAGCGGCGTTTATTGAAAAAAAGTGATATTTTTCTATGAGATAAGAGCGGTTTTGTTCCGTCTGCCTTTCTTGTTCCTGTAGCCATAAATGAAAAAAGAGCTGGTTTTTTTTTCTTTCTAAAAAACATGCACTTCTTAACCCTTGTGCTATCTTAAATGACCCCCCCCTTACATTGACGTGTTCTTCCTACCATGACAAAGGTGGATAAAGGTGGAAAGATTTCAAGTAATCCATGGACACCAGTGAAGATCACAAATCATTGAAGGAAAAAGGTTCAGAGCAGTGTCTAGTGGGTCTAAATGACCCCACTCCCAATGCTAGAGTGCCTAGGATAGCACAAGGGTTACAGCAGGAAGGTACACATCCTAAAATCAAAATAACTTTTCCTGGATTAAAAAAACAAATGAGCATGGCGAGCCTTAATTTAATCATCTCAGGATACTCTCCCAAATCCGAAAGGTGGCAATATTGCACGTGAAAACGTATAAAATGTGAAGGAAAGACGGCAATTGTGGTGACGAAGAAGAATCGCATACAATGGGTGGAGCGCAACGCGCCAAACCCCGCCCACATTGAACCACGCCTCGGTCTCCACACTGCAGCCAGGGGTAGTCGCAACAACCTGCAACATGATGGAAGTGATGAGCAACGCAGAGGGTCACCTCGTTACCCTGGAAACAAGTAAATCCAATCAAAGCAGCCCATGAATCACTGCAACATGTGGTGAGCACAGCTCGGCCCCGCCGTCAGCTTGTTGTTCCATCATCAGTGCACACTGACCCCACCGCAGGAGCAGATGAGAACATGTACAGAAAGAAGAAAGGGCTGAGAGTGGAAGTGAGTCATCCCTCAAATTCAAGAGGCATGTCCAAGCTCCATATTAGCGGGAGTAATGATCACGCCGGCGAGCGCGCCTGCCCGAGAATTTATTACACTGCTGTCTACGTCTCTCTTTCATGCATAGGACAAAGCATTTCCAGAGGTTTTGCATTTCAAAGAGAGCTTGAGGATTGATGCAAGAACGTCACCGATGCTAATTAACCAAAGGTAATTGTGTGATTGAATAAATTATTTGAAGGGCAGCTTTCTAGACTTGATTAATATTTCATTAAGCCCAATCAGTAAAAAAAAAAAAAAAAGTACTTTAAAGAGTTGTGGATGGAATATGCTGAGCAAACCCCCCCACCCCCACCACCAACACCACCCTGGAGTCCCACCCTCCACCTCTAAAATCCCAGACATTTCCCAGCAGGTCACCATAACATGTGGAAGTGTATTCCCGTCACACGCTGTGCAGCAAGGATGAGCGTGTATAAATAGAAAGCATTTGTAATTTCATTTTTTTTCTTCCTAGAACTGGCTCACTGTTCCTAGTTGCCATAGCAACAGTCTAACACAGCCAGGGTTTGGGATGAAGGACGGGGGCAGGCTAATACACGAGGCGCTTACTGCAGATGTTGGTGACACTTGTTTTAATCCCCTTAATTTATGAGCTGAATGTAAACACTTAATGACTTCTTGATGCATTAAATGCTGTAAGCAGATAAAAGCCTTATGATAATGCACACCAGTGAGGCTAATCAACGCTATTTTCCGCCCTTTGAGAGCTCACGTGAATTATGGGTGTCCAGTGATTCCAAGTAAACTGACGCAATATTAGGAAAGGTTTTACAAAAAATCCAACTAACCAAGGATTCTTGAGAAATAACTGAAAAGGAAAAAAATTATTAATCTCATCCAATCATCTGATGGCAAGTTCTCCTTTAAACTGGGCTTGAACGATAAGCTTTAAAAAATTTGATGCCTATAGATAGATTTGGAGTTTTTTCTTCTTCAAGCTTTTCCAGCAACAAAAACAATGTAGATGTCTACACATACACAGAGACCTCTCCTCTACTTTTATTTTATTTTTATTTTCCAATTAAGTCACAATTAATCATTTCTTGTGTCTGTCTTCTCTTGTATTTCTGTTTTGATTGCCTCAAAAAACAATTCCAATTGTCTACAGTTTCATTAATTGACAAAATGCTTTTTTTCTGGTCAATTTAAAGTCAATTTTGAGCTTCAATTTTTGCTAAATGTCATGATATGATACGACTATGACAACATTTATTTATTCATTATACAGAAATAAACAAACAAGCTTCAAAGTTTGGAGGGGGCAACGAAACAACAAATATGGTTCAGTTTGTGCTCTATTTTCATGTCAAGGAAGAATAAAAAAAATAAGTTAAAAATTGATATTAGATCACCTAGGTGAAAACCATTTCCAAACATGTTTGTAGCAGACTTCCTTTGCAAACCCCTAGTGGCGACTCAGGACTCAGTGAACTGCATGTGAATTCAATTACCAGTGAATCATTTTTAGGTTATACTCTTACAATTTTAATCATATAATCTCTTTTTTGAATCTTGGGTGGGATAAATTTGACTCTCTGTTGGACTCATTTATGTGTCTACCCATCTGTCGATCATTTTAAAAAATGGGAAAATGATGCATCGAAAACATCTTTGAAACCAAACTTTAAAAAGTTTATTTTTGGTGTAGAATCCAACATTTTTCTATTGGAGTCCATGGGAAATCGGTCCCTTCTGCAACATTCGGTAATTGTAGATGTGACATCTATATTTATAATATATTCGTATGACATTTATTAGTCCTGCCATCCTTTGGGAGCAAAAATAATTCCAAAATTCTCCAGTTAAACGTTTTTGTCGGTCTTGTATAACTGTAGTCTGAGAAAAACCAAAACTATGGGCTTCTTGATTAATGTTGTTGATGAAGGAGAAGTCCTGAAGAGCTTTGGAAAGTCTGGGATCTGTGGAGCAGTAGCAGAGACATTATGTCAAGAGGCCCTTTGCATATTTTCCTTTCTTGGCTGAAAGCATCAGCAGTGACTTAGCAGCCAGATGGTCCGTGTGCATCTTCAGCTGACTCACAGTGACTGCTGGTTGGTTCTCCGCTCGGAGCTACAGGCGGCTAGGCGTGCTATTCCGAGCCTCGGTCAGGCGCTTCTTCCTTTCTGCTGATATTCA
>JAUDJI010001678.1:0-10023 GCA_037389245.1 Oryzias sinensis
CAGCTGGTAGACTGTCCCCCGGTGGTCAAACAGCCGTCCCCCCCCCCAGCAAAGGGGCCAGGCCCGCCCAGCCCAGGGGCCCCACCCCCGGAGGCGCCGACACCCCAGGCCCAGCACCACCCACCCCACACAGAGAGAGAGGAGCCAGAAAGCGTCTCCCCCCCCCGGAGCAAGCCCAGGCACCCACACCAAACGCCGGCCCCAGAAGAGCTCTGGTCAGGCCTCGACAGGACCGAGGCAGCCAACCGGCCGGGGAAACCGCCGATGGCCTCAGCGGAGACCCCGACCCGTCAACCCGACCCTGCATAAAATCTTGCTAAATCTTTCTTTTTCTGGCATCGTAATTTCTGAACACTTGGTATTGTGAACCTGACAAATATGCTCTCCATCCTGCTGCAAAAGCCTCTTTCAGCTGTAACTTCCGTGTCTCTGTGACCCACAGTCGTTTAAGAAAGGGAAAATAAAAACAAATATGATCCATTTATTGTTGTCTCAATGAAAATAAGAAAAATATCATAAGATTTAGGATGTCCAAGATTGCTGCTTTGCCATACCGCTGCGATTCTCTGGACATAGCTCCTAGCTCAGCCGCAGAGCTCTTTTACTTGTCATGCCGGCATTCAGACAGCTGGCTGGCTGGTAGACAGACAGACAGCTGATGTTGTAGTTTAGGGTTGAATAGGAATAATAATATTCAGGACTTTTCTTTTATTAACATTCTCTTTAGCAGTTACTTTACATCCGAATTCTAGTAGGCTACATGCTAACTAGCCTATCATTTGTCATGTTGTATTCGAATGCATCACAGTTACAGGGCCACGGTGATTGGTTGAGATGCATTATGGGATATGTGTGATAAATGATGGGATACATACCATGTAGCATTCGGATGTTAAGTGCCTGCTAACGAGTATGCCAATAATAGACAAGTCCTGAATAAACTACAATATCCCATACCGCAGCTGGCTGTCCGTCTACCGCACGAGGGAACGTAATATTAGTTTGTGGGAATGGAATATTATTTTGTGGGAACACGATATTAATTTATGGGAACAAGATATTAATTTGTGGGAACAAGATATTTTTTATCCATATCAGGACACGGGCTCCGTACCTATCCACCGGGTTTGTTTGGCCAAGAAAAATTTTCAGCACTGGCCACACTTATTTAAAAAATTATGTGCGAATAGTCACTGTCAAATAATAATAATAAAAGAACACTCAGAAGATCATCTTATTATATGCTATGTTTGTTTACAACAGAAATCTGCTACATCTTCTACGGCCAGTATTTTAGATAGCTCTGTGCATGTCAAAATGATTTATTCTGATTCAAAGTGTGCCGCATGTAAATGTTTGTTATCGGATTAAGTTATTCAGGGAACATAGACACAGTTCAATTCTAATCTGATCTTTGATCAAAATAAAGACATTTTTCACATGTACATACAACGACAGTTAAACATTAACAAGCATGTGAAGCACTTCACAAAGGAAATATGTATTTCCTTTGCATTACTGATGATCTTTCTTATCCTCCTTCCTTCTTCCATTAACATCATGCCTGTGTTTGAAGACGAGTTACAACACCAATTTGGCTAAAGACAGTCCTACAAGATCCCCTAGCTTGAATAAATCATAATTCTCAGCAATCAAAATTCAGAGAAATTACAACAATTCACATAATTTCAACAAAGATTTTTTAAGGGAATGTATTAAAACATAGATCCCCCTCCTGCTAACATGCCCATATTGTTATGGCTTTTTAACACATAAAAAAACGTAGCAGGTCTAAAACAATGCATTTTTTTAGCACTTTACTTTGTGTTGCCGATACATGTTTTGTGATTTTTTTTTCTGTATGTGAGTCTATTTTTGAATGTGAATAAAATAATTGTTGATGACATGATTCTCTTCACAAACTAACAGGAGCACACTGCCATGTCAAAAAGGTGTTTTTGGAGCTCAGTTCTCTTTCCGTTTTTTTCTGCTCACTCCAATAATCTTTTGATCTATTTTGAAAGCGTTCCCATTGGCGTTTTAATCATGATTATACCATTTCTAGGCAAAATCCAAAGAAACAACATTGTGGCTTTTACAGGACATAGTTTGTGCAGAGCGGCAGCAGTTCATCAGAATTTTCCCTTTGAGTTGTGGGCGGAACCGTTGGCGCTTAAGTAACCCCTAAAATCTAGGAAACAGATTTTAGTAATCAGGAAGTACAAACTGTAGATTATAAAATTGTGAAGTTTAACTCAATCTCAGTTTAGGAATAAAGCGGCAAATGCTTTTTCATGACACCTAAGTCAACTTTTTAATGTCACCACGAGCAGCAAAAGGTCATGTTTTGTGTTGAGTTGCTCCATAAAACACAATGTTTTCACTGTACTATCTATGCAGAGTGTGTGTGTAAAAACAAGAAAAATGTTATGTCATTGATTTAACAGTTTGCTGAGGGCAGACATCAAGGTTTGGTAACATGTAAGTCCTGTTGTATTTGTCTGCAGCATAGTAATAAGCAAAACTTGAATTTTCTTTTTGTAACAAACCTCTTGTGTACAACGATATTAAAGGATACTGATTCTGATTCAAGTCTCATTGTGACTTTTTAGCTCAAAATGCTCAATTTCTAGGGAAATCACCAAAGTGCAGGCCTCAGTTGAGTTGCAAATTTGTGTCACGTCAAGTACGAAGGATTCAATGTTTGACTTCAGAGTTCCTACACGTGGCATTTGGAAGCTAAGAAAGACTTTATAGTCTTTTGTGTCAAAATGATAAACCCTAAGGAGAACTTGCTCTGTCATACAGTGGAAAAACTGGCATGAAAAGAAGTGATCCACATCATTGTAGCTTGAACCTTGAGTTTATATTTGGGCAACATATGCACAGGCCACATGTTTGAATTCATGTTTGTACACTTTCCTCTATCTTTTACCCCCTTTACCCACTGTTTGCACAGGTATTGTTCTAACAAAACCAGTTTTCACTTCATACAAAAAAACGATCAGCTTCTTCTCCACGTCACCAAATGCAATACAAAGCGTCGGATCCAGTGATGTAAAACACGCTGCCGCTGGATTCTACAGCAGTCCCGTTCTCTGAAATGATGAATCGCACTTTTCCATCTGGCAATCTGATGGACGGCTCTGGGTTTGGAGGTTGCCAGGAGAACATTTTGGACAACATTGTGTTGAGTGTGAAATTTAGTGGCGTAGGAATTATGGTGTGGTGTTTTTTCAGGACTTAGACTGGGACCATTCCTCTTCCAACATGAACTTGATAGAACAGCTTTAGGATGAATTAGAGCGGGGACTGACAGCCAGGCCTTCTCGACCAACATCAGTGTGGTCAAAAATCCCTATAAACACACTCCTTAGCCTTGTGAACAGCCTTCCCAGAATTTGAAAGAAGACTTGAACTTGTAAGAGCTGCAAAAGGTGGATCAACATCATATTGAGATCTATGGGTTAGGAATGGGATGGCACTTCAGTTCATATGTGAGTCAAGGCAGGTGAGTGAATACTTTTGGCGAAATAGAGTATTATTCTATACTTATATGACAAAAGAGCTGTGTTAAATGTTGCTAACTGTGTTCTTTAGTAAATGGCACCAACACTCTGCATTCCCACATACAAGCACACGAAAGTATTGAAAAACAACAGAAAAATGTTCTGTACCATAGGTAGCGGTCCCAATGGAGCCATGAGAACACACTAATGACTTTAATGAAGAGGGCTTGTTCCTAATTGAGATTAGATTTCTGTTTTATCTGGCTGCCACATCAAGGATCCTTTCGTTCCAGTCTGAATGGCGTCTCATTGTGGTCCATTACGTGGTTGATCGACCATGTTAATTTAAACTGCATGGCATCACTTAGCTGATGTAATTCTCACAGACTACAATGCAGTCTTTTGATATTTATGTCTCAGAGGTTGGAGACATTTTTTTGGTCCCTTCAGTTATACAGGACAGTAATTACGTATTAGTGTTTAGTGTCCACAAGTCAAATTGATGGTTTATAAATATTCTTTTTGCTTATTATGTTGTGCTTGTGTTGCACTATTAAGAGTTTGAGTCTTGTAAAGCATTTTTAAAGGGTGATGGTCTCAGGTTAGTTAGACTGTCTCAGCCTGAATGCAGCCCCCCCACACATACACACCTCCTCCTCTCCCCTGCATGGCAGGCTTGCAGAAAGTGGCTTTTAGTGCAATTACATGGGTTTCTTCACATCAATTAGCAATCCAATTAAGCCTTGATGTGATGAATAGCAGAGAATGGGAGTGGAAGTGCTACTGATCTTGGTAATAATGATCTTGCCGATTACATTGATCATCCACTGGCAAAGAAGAAAGACACACCAAGGTCATCAATTAACACACAGATGGAGCAGTGCAAGGAGACCAGATCTAAGATAAAAGTGATATCATTTCAGAAGTAGCCTTTTTAAAAAAAATAATGGCTGGATTCTTCTGTCCAGTCTACAAAGAAATACAATCCCTTTCCTAAAAAATCTGATATCATAGAAAATTGTATTCATATCAGTAATTCTATTCAAAAAATAAACTTTCAGAATATAGATTTAGGGTCCTCTGTTTAATTGATTTAAAGCATTTATTTATATTTACATTAATTGGGGTTCAAGCTCACACAAAACCCACAAAAACAAGACTTTTATAAAATTAGAATACTATGAAGAAATCACAGTACTTTTGCTAGAAGAGATTATGATCAGATCAGATCAAAACACTTATTGAATCCCACACTTTTGATTATCTGCTGGTGCCCACGCTTGTCTCTTTAGCATTTTCTCCTGCCACATTTTTGCCCAAACATTAGGATTTCCATTGATCTGCTTGGACACAGCATTCTGTGAACAGCCAACCTCCTTAGCTATGAACTTTTGCATTTACCCAAACAATGGAGGGGATCAATGATGGTCTTCTGGCTAGTTGTCAAGTCTGACATCCTCCCCACATATGAACTGAAATGAGACAACTGAACCAAAATGAACCAATTTAATGACATGTGGGGAACCTGAGCAGATCTTTAAGTTTAGTAGATGATTAGTCAGTGAAATTAATTTTAAAAAATTCATGCCCCTGCTAAATTGGAAGGATTTCTCCACAGTATCCTAATTTTCTGAAATCCTGTTTCTATTGGTTTTATGAGGTGGAACCCCAGTTTGTGTAAAACTAAACAAATAAATATGTAGAATCAATTAAACAATGGAACCTGAATCAAATTCCATTTGAATGGGATTAACATAAATAAATGTTTCCATGATACACTACATGATACGTAGGCGGCAGTGGCTCAGGCGGTTGAGCAGGTTGTCCAATGATCGAAGGGTCGGCGGTTTGATCCCCGCTCCCCCCAGCCAACTGTCGTTGTGTCCTTGGGCAAGACACTTCACTCTCCTTGCCTCCAGTGTAGCTCACTGGCGTGTGCATGTGTATGAATGATCCCGGTGATGGTCAGAGGGGCCGTAGGTGCGAACTGGCAGCCACACCTCTGTCAGTCTGCTCCAGGGCAGCTGTGGCTAGCTACAACAGTAGATTACTATCACCAAGTATGAATGAAGAGTGAATGAATAATGGACACACTGTAAGCGCTTTGAGCGTCTGGAAAATTGCAGATAAATCTAATCCATTATTATTACTTACTATGTGTGTATATTTTTAAAGAATAATTTTTTTTTTAACAGTTTCAGAGTTGATGAAAAGAAAATGAATGTTGACTCTTCGTGTAGAAAGGAACCTTTTTATATTTCTTTGTCCTTATCTGAGTTATATCCAATAGTTTATCTTTGCTTTGAATCTACACGCATTTGTTTTGATTGCCTCTTGGGTTATTCAAATTGAAAGTGTATTTCACAATGGATTGGTAATTAACTCCCAATAGTTTCACATCCACGTTTTATCTTTGACATTGAGTCATTCATTGTAAAATATAAGAGAGACTTCCCACTTTTGAGATTCTATAGATGGAAAAGAAGTCATGCTAAAAAGATTTCAAACTTATTATTCTGATTCATGAGCCGGAATAGTGTAGAACAGTCTCAACCTTTTCCCCTTATGGCACTTTTAGAGAGCACTGAGCACTTTGCTAATATTTGAAGGTTCACGCATACTTAGCTACTCCGGGCCACTGGTTAATTCTACCTGGGTCAGTGACTTTAATGAATTAGATTTAATTCTTTTGCACTCTTCCCTTTCCCACTCTGTCAGGCTCTGATTAGATATATGAGAATAAGAGGAATGTATTCCATGTAGAGTGGGGTAAATCCCTCATAAATGTAGAAGAGATGATGAAGATCCTGTGAATCTTGCAAATATGAGAAGAATTTAAAGCATCAAATTTCACAAGATTCTTTTGTCAAAGGAACTACACAATGTCAGACATCGGATAAACAAACAAAAAAAAAAGTCTGGTTGCAATAACTGAGTGATTTACAGTTTTGAAACACCAGCAGAGGTCAGCTCCAATGGCAAACATTTGCTTTATCAAAAGCAGTTTACATGAATAAAATATCTAAGTAACTGGCATGAATTATAGGTCAGCTAAACATTAAACCACTGAAATACATTATTTCATATATGTCCATCTTTAGATGTCCCTCTGTGGTCTGATGTCAAGGTGTTAAAACCCCCAATAATTAAGAAACAATTAAGCAAAGTAGTTCAGATAAAAGTATCTCTTGGGGATCCTATTTGTCCACTGATTAATGGTTTGATTTCATCTTTCTTTGTGAATCATAAATATAGAAATTATTCTTACCTTATCTTGATCAGATGAAGAATACTACTTTCTTAGAAGACTTTTTGCCCATTTTTTTTAAATTAATGATTTCGTTAAGGTAAAGATTTTAAGTCACATTGTTACCATCTCTACTAAATATCAATTGGTACAGAAATAAATATCTTTACAGCCGCTCTATATCTAAACTTAATCCAATAGAGTTGGTTTAAGAGTTGAAGTGTTTCTTTGTGACAAATAGGCAAGACTGAAAAAAGGGGAAGGTGGTTTTTACATGACTGTGTGCATTATACAGTGAGTAGGTTATCCATCAGCCAGTCCACAGGTCCCAATGGTGGGATCTTTGTACGTGTTGGCTGGTCCCATCATAATACAAATGATTCTGGTTTATAAAAATGTATGAACCTTTCCAGAGCTGTGTGCAAGGACAAAATAATGGTTATAATAAGGTTTGATGGCAACAAACCCACCATTCACTTGTGTGAGTGGAGGAAGACCGCCGTTATTGAAGTTGTATCCACTTCACCATTATGAGACATTTCCTCCTCTTCAGTAACCTGGATGCTTTTTGTTGCACTAATTAGATCAGTATTTTACACATTGTTCCATATTTGTATTAAAGCTTTCATATTTTAAATACAACTACCCACAGATGCATGGTGCTGAAACAAAACCATTTGTGTGTCCTTATGGGACACCTATATTATGAATCTCCTATTGCCCCCCCCCCCCCCCCCCCAGGGTTACTTACACATGATACAATGCTGAAATATTAAAATGTATGCCTCCATCTTCATTTCTGAATGAAGCTGCCTTGACTTTAGGACTGGAAATGACATAATGTACTTTCTCCTGTAGAGAAACTATAGCGTATTTGTTAATACATCAGAGTGGAAATAACATTGAAAAAGCTGGCACTATATCATCATCAAGCACCAAAGTACAATTGCTTAATATATAGGACATCTTGAAGTCTTGAGGGAAAGAAAACATATCTTACGTTTAAAATGTGTGATTTAAAAAAAATAGCAACAATCACTACAGGGGACTGTAGGAGTGTGTATCAGTATTTGCTACTTACAGCAACGCAGAAGAAGAAGCACTAATCAGTTTTACATGGGGATTGAAGGAATTGTTCCAAAACAACACAGTGAAAGAAAAATTCTAAGGATTTAGTAATTTGAAGTGATTTGAAGTCATTTGCATTGTTAGCTATTCCATTTTTATTATTTCAAGATTCAAGGTTTTATTGCATTTGCACATGCGGTACATTGGAATTTTGCTTTGGCATCTCTCATGTCAGGGTAAATAAGAAAGGACAAAAAAATTAGGAAAATAAATAGAATAAAGTTAGAAGTTAAAATTAGACAACAAATGTACAAGGTATATAAAAAAATATAAATATGAGTAAATATTAATATTTGACTTTCAAAGTGAAATGTCCGTTCTTGGTCCGACATTTTGTTAAATAAATGTCTCCCAAAAGTGCAATTCATACTCCAATCTGAATTATGTATAATTTTTTTTTTAATATTATGCATTTATTTGGCTTCTGAGACATATATTTTGGAGTGACTCATAATCTATAAAACTATAATAATAATAATAATGGATTGGATTTATCTGCATTTTCTAGACGCACAAAGTGCTTGCAACTTATATCCATTATTTATGCACTCCTCATTCATACTTGGTGATGGTAACTACTGATGTCGCCACAGCTGCTCTGTGAGCCAGTGTGTGCCTATGGCCCCTCTGACCATCACCAGGACATTCATACCAATTCACACACCAGTGGAGCAACACAGGATGGAGGTAGGGAGGAGGAAGTGTCTTGCCCAAGGACACAACGATAGTTGACTGGGGGGAGCGGGGATTGAACCGTCGACCCTTTGAGCATTGGATGACCTGCTCAACCGCCTGAGATACTGCCACCCAACTTAAATATTATTAAAAATATTTTAATGAATAGAGCCACTCCAATTTTACCTCTTTAAATTATAGGGTCTACTTTCCCAATTAAGTTTAAAATTTTATTTATAAGTGACAGTCTTACAAATTTCTTTTTTCTTGATGTTCTTTCTTGTCCTGTTTTCTATATTTATGTCAGCATTTCTTTGGTACTTTAGATTGATTCCGTCTTTTTTTCTGTTCGTTTATCATCAAAGTAAGCATCTCTTGGTCATCACACTCGCCTCCTTGGGAGCCTTGCTCAGTGTAACATCTATGTAATTTATATTTGCACTCAAAGGACACATCCAAGACCCCTCTTTGTTCCACTTCCTCTCAACTCAATCTGCATCCTTGAGGGCAGATTTCCAAAGAAAACTGGGCAAAATGGGCAAAACCAAAGGGGTATGACTTGTGAGACTGTATGAGGTCAAAACTTGTGAAAGCTGTGAAAAAAGGTTTCTACTTACACAGCAGTAATGACTGACCGCAAAAGTGGGCATATACCTTTGTTTTCAGTACTTTCAGTACAGCTACTCAACACTGCAGACACAGGCAACACCTTTGTGCACCAGAATGATGCAAACACTTTCCATTTACTCTAAGTATTAGTCTGCTGTCACAATGTCTTTTGAGAAAGTCAAGCCATGCTAGACACCGTAGGGCTAAAAGGTACCTGATGTGTCAGAGAAAGAACAGCAACTTAAAATATGTTTCTGAAAACTACAGACAAGGCTGGAAATTCAAGTCTTGATCTCTGAAGCTGCTAGGTGGTTGTGTGCTCTACTGGTGTGAACGGAACAATTTCCCACATTTTTTATCAGTTCTTCTGATGCCTTTTGCCTGATCATTCTTGTTTTTCAGCTCTGTATGTTCCTTTACAGTTTTAACAAATGAAGAGCAATGTATTGCCCTGTTACAGATTGGGCCGTTTCACACAGTACATCTTTGTCATCAGCTCTTTGGCAGAATAAGGACAGAACAAAACAACTATAGGAAAAACCTATTTTTCCACGTTGAACATGAACATGAACGATATAAACGTTAGCATCTCAAATCTTACTACAGAGGTATTTTGAATATCCAGTGGGACCGTTTATATAAAGAAAACCTTAAAAAACATATTCAGTGCATTAGTGTGAGATTTGGGGAAACAAAATCTGAAAAAGCAGTTGTGAAATGAAAAAAAAATTAATTTACCCTGGTGCTCCACACAAGAAAATCCAGTCAGCTTACTCACGTTTTATTCCGAAAATTGACCATTTTATTTGGCTAAATTATTATCCAAGTCTTACCTGTTGAGTTAGAAATTTGAGA
>JAUDJI010001679.1:0-10022 GCA_037389245.1 Oryzias sinensis
TGGTCATGAGAACCAAACTGGTGCTCACTAGAATTAAACTGGTGCTCTCGACATCCCAACTGGTGGTCATGACAACCAACCCGTGCTCTCTAGAACCAAACTGGTGCTCGTGAGAACAAAAATAATGCACTCAAGAACCAAACTGGAGCTAACTAAACTATAAGTATAAAAAATATTTGCCAGGTTTTGTAAAGGTGGAAATGCTTATTCACAATTTTCTGCACAGAGTCTTAAATCTGTCCTGATTTGAGTCTGACCCACCAAGCATGTCCATGGCCTTTGTCTATTTAAAGTGGCTAAAGAGGAGTGCATCTCATCCTATGTTGACCCATTCTGCTTCCCCGTCTTGCTGTTTGTCCTGGTGTCTTGTCTCTTTCCCTCAGCAGCACGGCCCAGCGCCCTCGGTGGTTGACCAGCAACAAGGCTCGTTTTTGGTTCTGTCCATCAAAATGGGGTTCCTTTGGTACTGCATTGTGTTCTCATTAGGGGACAAGTCATTCTCGTCTTTATCCTCTCCCAGAGGAGTCTCTGAACACCCCGCTCCAAGTGCAGCATGAATCTGGGAGGGTGGGTAACCCCCGTGCTGACTTTTCTCTGTCCTCTCTTCTCGTTCTTGTCCTCTCCATCTGCTTTTGTCTAATCAAAGCCGATATAGTGCCAGGTGTGCACTTGTGGCCTGTTCTGCAAATACGTCCGCAAGGAGTTCAAGGTCTTTGGAATGTCCAGATTCAGGGACCCAGAATTAACACAACAAAGACAAACCCCGTCACAGCTAATTGAGTTTTATTTGACCTTACAGCGTCACCGTTCTGATATCTAAAACCAGTTCTATCGTCATGTGGTATGTTTCGGCACAGGGGACTCATGCCTGCTTTATCAACTGGTGCACTGTAAGATAAGATAAGATAAGATAAGATATTCCTTTATTCGTCCCACGATGGGGAAATTTCCTTTTTGCGGCAGCAGTACAGGGCAGGGAGAGAGCAATATATATAAGAAACAACATGTACATGTACATGTATCTTTCTCGTGCATATGGGTTACTCTCGTTTGCAAGAGAAACCGGTACAAATTTTTCTTAGTGCGCACAACTTACTTTGTAGTGCCAGATACTTTTTTGTGCACATGAAAAACCAGTACTTTTTTTTTCTTTACTTCTGTCTTTTTACGTACTCATTATGTCCAGCATAGCAATGGACTCTGTGTTTTATAGATTTCATGAAAAGTTGCAGGTCTATCCGTGCTCCCACCCTCATGTCCGTAGCACTCTACCGTGAAAGACTGTACTTTGGTCCAGCGACCCCATTTAATACTTCTAAAAAAAAAAAAAGTCACTGAGATAGAAGAACAGTTCGTAAATGCGGGGAAGACACCAAAGGGAAATATTTCGTCTCTGGGTTAGATTTCCCCCCGAACGGAGAGAGAAAAAGATTAGAAAAGCACTCTGGGAGCAATTCTAAATCTCTCAGATCAGCAGTGAAGGGACAGTCAAGCTGGCAACAAAGATATGGTGGTACAATAGTGAATCACTCCCACGTGTCCCCCCCCCCTCCACCCACACCTCCCAACAATACAAGGTCGCCCAGGAAACTCAGAAACACTCGTTTGCCTTTCAGTTTGCACACCTGTGCATGGACATTTCCAGAAAACCACCCGTTATGTACACATTTTTACCGTGTCGCCTGTTCATTTCAGCTTACAGAGCTGAGTTTTCAATTAAACCTTCAGCGTTCTTAAGGAGCTGTTTCAAAGGCTATAAAATGAGGTGAGCCAGCATCACTTAACCCACACTGCTTGCATTTCCATTAGAATCAGACGCTCTTTCCTCTTTTTTTCCCCCCTCATCAGCTCCAATGAATGATCCTCTGTCCTCCTAAAGCAGCTTTTTGCTTGTGTCTGCACATACCATCTTAGGTATTAGTGAATAAATGAGAACGGTAAAAGTGATCTGTTTCTATTTTTTTCATTTGAAGGCTCGCATCATCTCCTCTTTGGTCCATTTTTTTCCCATTTACTGACTATGCTGGCATAGATTTTAAAGTAAACAGTTCTTAAGGAAGTAAATCGTTGGTAATATTCTTCATAAATTATTTTTTTTCTTTATACAAAAAGTAGCCAATAGTTATCTCTCTATGTGGCAGCATGGTTTCACTCTTCTTGGGTGTTTTCTCTTATGTGAACATTTTGGGATGTGCCTAATCTTGTTAAACCCTATTTTTTGGAGTATATATGTTTGTTTTTTATCATAATCTTATCCTGAAAGAAGTTTTATTTTGAAAAACTACTGGATCTGACTTATTCTTGTCGCTCAAGTCGCTTGTTTACGTGTCAAAAATTCATCCAATACTCCAAAAAACGAACTTGTTTAGAAAGTTACCTTTGGCAGAAAAGAACCAGTAAAGAAACAGAAAAGGGGCCTTCAAATTCAATATTAAAATTATTATATTTACAAAGAATAGCAATTTTAAGTGACTTTTTTTGTGTTGGTTACACCTTAAAAGTTGGATGAGACTTAAATTGACATCCGATCTTTTAAATTCCACTTTGACAGTTATGTGTTAAATGGGAAATCTATATAAAATGTAATGGTTCCTGCATCCAATCTAGTGTAAAAATGAAGTTTAAACCACAGATATTTTACAAAACATGAAGATAAACTTTATTCAAAAGTTAAGTTTGAAAAAAAAAAAAAAACACTTTAGCCTCATGCCAACTGGTCCGTGAAAATATTGTCTGACATTAAATCGGTCCGTGGCCTGAAAAAGGTTGGGGACAACCTTAGATATGTGTGCTTAGACTCACCCACCACTATCTAGATAGATTATTCATGCCTGAATAACAAACTTAGTACATCCCAAAACACCCCACATCGCACACACCTAAATATAGGAGCCAAAAGTGAGCGACACTTGTGGAATTGACCATCATTAGATGACCGGTGGACAAGTCCTGCACACTGTCCAAGTGCTCATATATGTCTCATCTCATTTATATTTTATTTATATAATATATACACACACAGTACTTTGCTGGAAGACTGTGATACTCAGCGAGGGTGGCCAATTTGAGGGAGATGGGTTTTGACGATGGTTCTTGTTGCCACATGGCACTTGTCAGTGCTGACATGTGGGACTGCGTTGTACCTCCTCCCCCCAAGCACAACGCTGGTAGATGGAGAGACGTATAGCAGGCAGCCTTTAAAAGTCTGCCACTTGGCAAGACTGCATCATTAACTAGCCTGCTGAAGGCATGAGCTTGGCTTGATTCCAGCAAGACAAGAGGAAGAGATTTCCCTCCCCGCTCCATCTCCTACACCACATCCCCTACCTGTACTCCATCTTCAGAGTTCTATGCTAAGTCAGCAGTCTCCAGCCATCTAACTTTATCACATTCATGCCCACAAGCCCTTTTTTTTCCCTCTTTGAGTTGAAATGAAGGATACGTGGCAGAGGATAGTGTGGTCACCTGGTAACTGCCGCTCCGACTGGTCCCCGTGTTCTCCCTGTGTCTCTACTAGGGGTGTAACGATTGATTCGCTTCATTAATTGATCAATTTATATTTGTACGATTCAACCAGATTGATCTGCTTGAGGCAAGTTGTTAATCAAATCAACCTATACCATAATACAATTGTTTTCCTAATGAAATAAATACCAAGGGGACTGAGGCACAGTAAGTTTATTTTACTATAACGTAAAAAGGACCAAGTACTCTCACAGCGGACAACACAAATGTGATGTCAGCAAAAAAAGATCAAGCCACCATTATGCTATGTTCACACCAGGCTCGGAAACGCGTGTTCAAGTGTTCAATTCAAGTGAAAAATGTATGTGAAAGTGCATATACTGTATGCATGTCAAAGCTCTTGCGTTCACGCCAAACTATGCGTCCCTTTTCAGCCTCTGAACACAATAATAAAGGTTAAAGGAGTTCAACTTAGACCAATCGGGGACTCAGATTTGGTAGTGATGTTTGGGTAGCATCCTTTTTTAATTCACGGTAGTCCTGTTTAAAAATAAATCATTAAAGAGAAACGTAACATTGCAGTTTGTGCCGCAATTCTATAACACCAAGTCATTTATCGGAATAGAGCTGTCAAAGAAAAAGACTGGAGCAAGATTTGCACAGCTTCAACAATTCCCGCCAAGTTCCTTCCAACTTTAGCTACATGTATCGGATAGTGACAGTCCAGTGTGAACACCATATGCTAAAAGCGTGTTCAAGAACCCACGACACATGCCTGGTGTGAACGTAGCATTAGCCGTACCCCTTTGCCAGACTTATGCTCTGAAAATTACACACCTAAAACACCCAATTCAAGAACCTGCATTTAGCAAGTTGTTCATAGTGGATCACATGCCCGGTGATGCCTTTTCCAACTTTCCAAAATGTTGCAAAAACCTACAGTGTGGTAGATTGTTCTAATAATGTCCCATTTTTATTATATCGAACACAACAGTGGGCTGAACATTATGAAACTAAATTGTGAATGGATTTACCATTAATTCTTGTCTAACACAAATTTAATTTACGCTTGATTATCTTCCAAATACAAGGAATCTGGAAAAGTTCACCTGTATTGTTCAGTAGACAGGTATTATCCCTGAGTCACACTGGTTACATTTTTAGCTAAGGATGTTTTGGATCAATTTTACGTCAGGGAATGGGACCGTTCAAAATGAACCGACTATGAATCATATCGTTAACAACTAATTATGATACAAATTGTATCATTGATAAAATGAATCGTCACACCCCTAGTCAGTACCAAGTGGTTTCTCTTGAACACAACACATTTCACTGTAAAATGTCAATTACTGGGTCAATTCCCAGACAGGGAAACAAGTGTTATTAAAGTCTGTAAGTGGTGTCTTTGTGCGGGCTTACCCGAAAACAATAGGAGCGGCTAAGCAAAAGGACATCGGAGAGGCTCACCTCAAGGACTCACACGAGTGGGCACAAATCACTTATCGTGATTAGCGGCGCTCCTTTCACACCTCAGGCCTCGATCCGCATGGGAGGGAAGGGAAGGAGGTTTGATTGAAGCTGAAATGAAATAATACATTCATGGGACGGTAGTCAATTAACAAGGTTTCACGGCGCAAACAGGATGAGGAATGTACAGAGAGGGAAGAAAGTTGAAGGCGTGTGATTCCTCGCATGGTTATTGAGGGCGAAGTGTGATGAGTGCTGAAAAGCAAGTGAGTCTGGAAAGGATGATGTGGGGGTGTGATCAGGTGCTGATACAGCCTGCACATTTGCGATATTTATAGATGAGCTCTAGGTGGGAGAAATGTGTTGCATAGTTTGATGCGGTTTTACGAACGGTGTGCGGTGTTCAGTCAGTTGCGATTACAGTTGGATTAGAGATGAAGTCGTCAAGTCGAGACCTTTCACAGACGATTCTCCAGCAGCAGATGCTTAATTAGGAGGCAAGCCAACAGTAAGGTCAACGGGGCAAGCAGATACATTTCCATGTCTTCCGTTTAACACTAAGAGGTTAAATTACAACCATATATAACATGTCGATTATAAAAACCACCCAATCCCTAATCGTGAAACCATTCTACTCTTTAGGAAAAACAAATGTAATTTTGATAGGCACAACCCTGTCGCTCTGCAGCTGTCAGACTGAGTTGTGTCAAGCTTTTACCAGGCACTGTGCCAAAACTTCAGTGTTTAAGGGGCTGCAGCCATTTCAGCTTGGGCTGGTAATTGCATTTGTTAATTTAAAAAAAAAGTAGAAGAAAAAGCATTTTATAGTTCTCTTTTGGATAAATTCAGTAGCGGTTTTATCCAGGGGTCACAGGCAATTACCCAGGGCGCAAATTTAAAGGGGGGTGGCAGCTCGGTGCTTGTAAAAAAAAATTTCAAATCTGCACCATTGGTTTACTATTATCTATTATGTTTTATTTATTTTATTACGTATTATTACAGTTAGTTGGTTATAGGAACCTTTTTGACATAAAGACAGCAGGTAACGCAGGCAGTAAAACAGCTGCACTTTTTGAGATCATATATAAACAATAGATACTTTGTTTTTATGAATTTATGGAGGTTTTTTGGAGGATTTTTACTGTTGGTGTTGCACCAAATGAGTAAAATGCCAATAATTTTTGGAGTTATCTCAGTGATGATTGATATGACTTAGTTTTCAATGTTTTAGAAGACCTAAAAATCATATTAACAATAACAGGTTTTTAAAAAAAATTCAAATCCCTCGGATAAGTTTCACAGAGACACACACATGACACATATGAACTGATGGCTAAAAATGAGTCCAGCTCTAAAAAAACTGACGAAAGAGCAAAGAAATTGGAATGATTGTATTTGTTATTTCTTATAATTATTTTTTCCAGGTTATGTTGGTTTTGTTCTAAAGGATGTTCATTTGTTTAATTTTGACAGCATGATTTTATGGACAGCAAATTGTTAAACGTTATTTAAGGTTTGACTTGATTTATTCTGGATTAATATTCCTGTCTTTTTTTATTCCGATTTATTTATTTATTCAGTTTTAAAGGTTTAAAAATTCAGCATTAGTGTGTTCAATAAACGTTTACCTTGTTCGGCCCGCAGCCTAAAGTGTGTTTTGGATTTAGGCCCCCTGTGCAACTGAGTTTGACCCCCCTAAAATGCAATTCTAGAAAGTTCATGCATTTTTTTGTGTAAATGGGCAAATAAAAATAGGGAACAAATGATTATGTCAAATTCTGTGTGTGCGGGCGGGGGGGTCACTTGCCCGGGGAGTAGGTTAGTGTAGAACCGCCACTGGATAAATTAATGACAAAATGATTCACAGTTGATGTCATAGACGGAAAGACTCATTCACCTACAATAGCAGTACTTAAAAATTGTGATTTCTTTGTAGGTGAAGGAGAAAAGTTGAGAAAAAAAGAGTGATGCTGAGGGAGGTCAAATAATTTATGTTAAGATCTGAACTGGACTTTCTTCAATGGTAACAAAAATTCAGTTCAAAGTGTTAGTCACATTCACCTAAACAGGGTTTGATCCTTACAGGTGTTGCGGGTTTTGGAGTCATTGGGGCCCGTGGAGGTTCAGCATCTTAAGGAGAACACCAGCGTGCCTTGCAGTTCCCTTGAGGATTATATAGCCAGCTCAAGGAACATCATGTCAGTGAAATGTAAGTGTATTGGTAAGCTGAGAAACATAGTCTCTGTAAGGTGTCCTACGTCTTTACCTGGAGTTTTCCCCCCAGTGGGACATGCCCAGAACACCTCACCAGGGAGGGATCAGGAGGCATCCGAACCTGATGCTCGAGCCACCTTAACTGAGGAGCAGCAGCTCTATTCTGAGCTCTGTGGTTGACCAAGCTCCTCACCAAACCTCTAAAGCCTTGATCACTTGCACCTGTACGGCCACTGTGGGTTTTTGGGTTTTCTGGACACATGGCTGTAGACAGGAGGGGTTGCATCTTAAGGAGAGCACAGGGGTGTCCTTTGAGGCTTCTATGGCCGGCTTTACACTGCAGATCTTGATGCCCATATCCGATTTTCTGACTATATCCGAATTTTTTGACGACCCGCTTACATCATCTTTTAAAAGTGACCCGTATCTGATTTTTGCATTTACACTATACAATGCTGAAACTATCAAACATAGACATTCTGAGGACTACGTAGCAGTATTTCCGCATTCCGCGGACCTCTTTCGTACTTTTGTGATTGCGGTTGTCATGGAGGCAAGGCGGCGACGGAAGGAGGCGTTGCCCTGGGCGCTCCTGACGGGATGCACGGGGGAGTAAAAATGAGGGCTGGTCGGCCGTCTTATGTGCTCTCTCTGAGTTTTGAATGAGGAAGTGTTTGCAGACGTTGTTGCTGTCCGAACAGTTTGATCCAAGTGTTGAACCTTTCCTGCGCGATGACTTCTCTTTTCTGATCGTAGTCAGAAACACACGGGAGATTTCCTCGGGGTTCATTTTTCCGTTCTGAACCCTCAGCCTCCAGAGTGGGCTAAGAGACTCCAAAACTTTTGGGGGAGACACCTTATTTTTAATTTACGGTTCTCCGACAGTCCCCCGCTCCGCGCTCACACCCCCGCGCTCACAGGAGAGAGGGGGACTCTCTCCTTACACACACACACGCAAGCACGCGTGCGCGCGCTCACACACACACGGTCCCCATCATACGAGCCCCCAAAGAAATAAACGGCTTCTAGCCTGTCAATAGCAACGGTGTCCCGCTTGATTAGTTACCGTTTGCGTCTGGACCGGACATAACAGCGGTTTCCAACTACGGTCTGAAGCCTGAGGCTGAAAGGTAACACACTGACAGCTAAATCCGCACAAAAAGCACCTTAATAAGTCATGTGATCTCAGTTGGTGGTCTCCTGAGTTGCCGTCACTGACGTACGACTCGCATTTACTGGGGAATATCCGATTTGTCTGCTTACATGGCACACCCAAATGCACGTATCCGATTTGTTTCCGATTTATTTCCACATATGAGAGAGGCCTGTATCCGATCTGAGAAAAACGGAATCCATGCGCTTTTGTCCTGCTTACACGTTCACCGATCATATCCGATCTGTGCCACGTGAGAGGAAAAAAATCGGAATTGGGTCACTTGAACCTTGCAGTGTAAAGCCAGCCTATGACTCTTTGAAGTGACATCATGAAAATAGAACTTACGTCTGCCGTGCGTGTGGTACACGTATTGTGAAGTATTTGTAAGAAAAATGTAATTTGCTTGCACCTATGACAAACTGCATTCTCTTTACCGTAATTTCCGGGTTATAGTACGCACCCAATTACAAGCCGACCCCCCTCCCATCAACTTCTTTAGTACATACACAAGCCGCGTCAGAGTACAAGCCGCATGCACTAGGCAACATGGTCAGCCTGACAAATCACGTCCTGAATCCCATACTGTGCTCAAGTCATTAGCACACTGTGGGAGGAGTCAGCCTTGCATTATGCTGGAGTGTTTGAATACACCCACATCTGCCAAACAGCATGGACCTCTATTCTGTTCACAAGTTCCTAGATTATGGTTTTTTTATTTTTATTTTTTTTAATTATTGACAATCTAAGTATCATATATATAATTACAAACACTAACCATATAATCAACATTACATCCCTCAGTTATGATGAGGAAAAATACATCCGCGATTTCCCATGAGTCTTAGGGGCTGAAGGCGCGCGACACTGTTGTACATGTTTAAGAATGAGCAAGGAGCAACGGTGGATGGAGGGGCGAACGGAAGAACAGCTCTCCTTCCGCTTGTGTCGCGGCAGCATTATGCTAGTAACGGGGCTGGTTAAAAAAAACACATCAGTAAAATAAAGCAGCGGCGACCTGAAGTGAAGTCCATGCTGTTTGGCTGCTAAGAGGTGTGTTGAAAAATAAATGGCATGTTGCGTGGTGTTGGATAGAGTATTCAATTAATGCTCTGAGTCCGTAAATACGGTCATGGCGGCCGACAATTAAATCTATAAATTAGCCGCATGACTGAATAAGCCAAAGGGCTGTGAGTGCAGGAAAAAAGTAGCAGCTTATAGTCCAGATATTACGGTAGTCTTCCTCTGGATTTCCTGCCTGGTGGCACATGCCTGTAACACCTCCCTGGTCATGCAGGGACCGCCTGGCCTTCAGTAAAGCATCCTCCACAGGGGACCATAAGAATAGCAGTGGAACATCTTTTCCAAATACACAAAACACATATGGACTGGATGAGCAAACTCCCACAAACCCTCTGGCACCCTATGAAGAGTGTAAAATGTCATTAGTATTATATTATTCTATTTGCCTCAAGCATAATGGTCACCAAAATATTGTTCTTAATTTTTACAAGTGTAAGAATTTGGTCATCGAAACCAGATTAACAGAAAAAAATGGATATATAAATATAGATAGATAGATAGATAGATAGATAGATAGATAGATAGATAGATAGATAGATAGANATAGATAGATAGATAGATAGATAGATAGATAGATAGATAGATAGATAGATAGATAGATAGATAGATAGATAGATAGATAGATAGATAGATAGAT
>JAUDJI010001680.1:0-10019 GCA_037389245.1 Oryzias sinensis
ATAATAATGAAATAAACCCACCCAAGTGAACCCCTTAACCCTGCTGTGACTGCGACGTCGACCCCCGGGGGGCCAGGCCATGTGCCAACTACCGGCCACGGGCGAAACACCTGCCATGGGCAGCTCCAGCCTTTTTCTTTTACAGCTCTATTTATTGTAGGAACGACTTGATGTCAAATAATTCCGCCCGGGAACAAACCGGAGATATTAATTTCTCCTTCATGATGAATTTTCAAACAGTTGACACTTCCGTGAATTAAAAGGGACGTCATCCATATATCCCTACCAAATCTGAGACCTTCAACCTGGTTCAACCTGGTTTAACTTTAAGCATGCGTTCAATGTCCACACGTTCAGAACATAGAGCCTAAAAACGGTCATAGCAACATCCGTGGCTTCGTGTGATTGCGAGTTTGGAATGCGGAAGCTCGAAATGCATATTTATGTCTGTTTACATAGGCTTTTCATTTAAAGTGGCCGCTTGACCGCACAATGCCGAGGGTGGTGTGCACGTAGCTTTAGTTTTACATCCTAAAGGCCCGTACACACCGGGACGAATTTCGTTTAACGACATGTGACTAAACAAAGGGCACCAATGAGAGTGTGCACGCCGACGCGAAAAAACGCCATGCGTCAAAGCGTCAAAAAAAAACTCGTTTTTTTTTTTTCGACGCGTCGACCAATGAGAATGGTGCTTTTGCACACGTGTCTGGAGCTTCTGAAGTTACAGTAAAACACAACTTGGGGGCGCTCAATCACAAAACTGTCTTGCTGAGAACACATACCAGCGAAGAAGATAGACGCCGAGTAGCGTCTGCACTGCCATGAAGAAATAATGACGGACATTATAAAATATCCCCGAACCAAGCACCAATTGGAGCAACTGGTGCTTGAAATATTCATGTTTTCTTTGTTTGATTCTGACAATCGCGTAAATACTTGCTCTCTTCTTCTGAGTGAAAAGCGACTTTAAGAAGCGTAAAGTTGCGCAGCGCCACCTTGTGTACAGGAGTATTTCTGTTTTATATTAAGCGCCATCTAACGTCAGGGAATGAAATTGCATGTTGGCTCGGCTCATCGTCAGCGAAAATCGCCTGGGTGTGAACACAAAAAACGTGGCGAAAAACGCTGGCGAATAACGCCTGGCGAATATTCGTCCCGGTGTGTACGGGCCTTAATGCTTGTAATGTAGGGCAGGCAGAATGAAATACCAGCAAGAAGCCAAACAGACGTCCTTTAAGTTGAAAATTGCTCTTGTTATTTAAGTTTCTTTGTTTCATGGACACTAATGAAAGAAAGCCAGACTTTTTATTGCAACCTTAAGAAGCTTTTGATGACACAAAATCAAATGCCTCTTTCAATTAAAAAAGATTAGAAATGTATTTATTCATCCTATATAGGAATTATTCTGACACAAAGTAATGAAAAAATAGATTTGTTATGCCCGCCTGTTAGTTACTGCTTCATTCGAGGCATTTCCAGAGCGTCAACCCTGCATCACCATCCTTCCAAAATAAAAGACATGAAATTGTTTGCTGACGTCATACACGCCTATCCCCCCCCCCATTTAGTTATCTATTTTTTCTCGCAATTCTTCCATTTTCCTCCATCAAGTTCACCTGTGCCACACCTGAAAAGCTTTAGCCGCCGCTCAGAAGCTATTTGCGTCTTCACAATCTTATTAAGGGGCTAGACTGACTGCAGCAGGGTGCGTTTGTGCGTGGAGGTGTGACTTGACTAGAGGACAGGAGGCACCTGACGCCGTGGAGGTGGGACTGCGGCGCGGTGACAGTCGCATTTTGCTCCACGGCGATTACGCGTCCACCCCGCCTGTCGTTTGGTGGTGTCCTGACTCGCCTTCAGTCCGTCCGTCTCTGCATTCGTTGGGTTAACCCACTATTTCTGCACCAGAGGTCGCCGGTTTTGAGGACAACAAACTCCCCGCGGGACCATGCTGACGCTGCTGACGTCCATGTATATGGTGGTGCGGGCCATTTCACCGCAGGTGAGCTAAAAGTGGCTCATCCGGCGGCGGCTCGGTTTGACCGCCGTGGCGGACGGAGCTGATCGCACGTCCTTGAACGCACCATCAGAGGAATCATTGGGGCTGTTATGAGTTTTGAGTTTTAAGTTACGTTCGTGTTATTATGGCGTGTTTGTGGGTAACGCTGCTAAACGGTGTCTTTTATCCTTATTAACGTCGTTTTTAAAAATGGCTACCGAGAACCAGCGAAGGAAACTAACAGGTTGCGTACTCTTCTCAAACCTCTAGTTATTATTTCACCAAAAGGCTGCCGGTCTGATTAGAGTTTGAAGATTCCTTGACATCTAAACAGCAATGGATTGTCAGCTTCCGCTAAGTTTCTTTCAAAATAAAAGATTCCATGGCGTACTCCCTGTGACTTTGTCCTTCTTATTATTAAACGTTTGTTGATTAAACTGATCGCAATTATACAAGTTAAAACTGTAGGAAACCATATAAAATGAAATTATTTTTTCAAGAATAAACAAATGAAGAAAACTTAGATAGCTGAATATCTTAAAGTGTTTAATCAGAAAGTTTTTAGTAATAGATTAAACACAAACAACGAAAGAAATCATGAACTGTTGAATAAATCAATGAAAAATGTTAAAAGCAGTTAAATAAGCAGTAATTCTTAAAAATTGAGCATTTTCTTATCTTTTTTATAAATCAAAACAAACAAAAAGCTAACATGTCCTATGGCCATGGCCGTTTAAAAAACATTTTACAACATTCTACTTTAATGTTGGTACTTTTTTTTAACAAACTACATTTATTTGATTTTTTTTCTTCAAGCATTTTTACTTATGTTACCATTCAGTTATATACTATATTTCTAAAATACTCATCAAAAATAACACTCTTACTTCTTATCTGCTATATTAATCTATATCATTCTATGAAACAACTATTGAAACCATCTAAATGACAAAATTATTTTTTATTGAGACATTTTTCTGTTGATTGATCTATTATCTATGACTGTTAAATATACATTTTCTATCAGTTTTGGAAGTTTTTTGTTAAATTACTGATTTTTTCTTCTCTTTTACAACAGCACGTAAGCAGCATCCAACCAAAGCGCTAAAATGTTCATTAAAATTTAAAACGATAAGGAAAAATAACACAAAGAATAAGAATTGTGGTGTGTTTTTTACACACCACAATTATTATTTCAGCTTAATGATCGATAGATTTGATGAATCTCTGTGTCTGATTATGTTGATATTTCTTGAAGCTCTCCTTTTCTGAAAAAATGTTTTATTTGGGATTTCACCTGATGTCAGTATTTTAGGTCAGTGGGTTTAACCCGTCAGAGGCATTTTTTGTTAGAAACTGTTTTTCTGAATGAAGACAAAGCCCCATATTCAAACTAACAATCATGACTGTCTTTTAACCCTGCAGTTGGTACCTCAGTGCCTCATGAACAATATCGCCATGGCAACTTTCTATCAAGTCTGTTGAGAAAACTTGTCCTTCCACCCACAGAGTAAAAACTGATTCACATTTGTGTAAAAAACAAACAAAACCTCTGACCTTCAGGAGGAATGGAACCAAGAACCACTGTTTTTTTCTTTTGCGTTTTATATGATTAAAACCGCAATTTGTCCAGATTATTCTTTAGGTTGGATCCATCTATAATAATAATAATAAACAATCAGAATCTCTAGCTGTATTTGCAGCTTTTACTAAAATGGCGGTCCTTCAGTTAGATGAGAGACATTCACAACCCACAGCTACTTTGTCTGATCTGCAGACTGTAAAAGATAAAAACTCGTCTCTAACTGAATTTTAACATCTATCAGGTTATACAATCTGCACATTTCTGTGGCTTTAAAAGAATGTTGATTATTAGCTAAAACTGTGAATTGTAGTATATTTCCTTCAAGCCTAAATTTCTTTTCAATTATATAAGTAATGGTCATTCACGTCTTTTTCCTTAGAATTGCAGAAAATGACATAGTTGTTGGTTAACATCTGAATGTGACTTCTCTAGCATTTTAGTGCTGCATCTGACGATGGAATTGATTGACATGGGGGGGGGGGTCGTTTTCTTGAGCTGCTAAGTAGAAAGCCTCTGAACTGTTTTGTTTAATTTGGGGTCGAACTCCAACTTGAATCTTTACAACATTCTATTAAGCTTCCTGTAGGTGAAACTGCGATATGTTTGTTCTGTTATTTCTTTAGATTCGGGTGTAATAACTGTTCCAGCAGCATAAGAACAGGTGTGGTGTCTGCATAGACACCAGTGGAGTGGGGTTTTAGTTCATTCCAAAGGTGCTCTGAAAGATATCTAACTATTTAAGGGCTTCTCTTTAAAGACCCACTCCAATGAAATTCATGTTTTGGTGTTTTTTAAACATTTTTTCATGCATTTGTTTGATGACGGAGGACATACATTTAAAAAAATTAAGCTCAAAATTGCATTTTAAAGTATTTCTGTATTCAGATTATGAATCGAGCATAAAAAAAGTCGTTTGCAAAAAGGATATTTGTGTTTTAGAAAATTCACTGGACGGACCACAAGCTTCCTTCTCTGCTACGTTCTGAGGTGTCAACTTGTAGATGACTAGATCCATGTATGTCTTCTTTTTCCTTGTCTGAGCTGGACTTTGGCTCAAAACTGCAAGGCTGGATAGCTCAGATTTTTTTTGCCATTTTTGTAGGACTGGTGAGGGGCTGTAAGATGTAAACAGAGGTCCCTCAGTTATTGGTGATGGAAAGGGGGTGAGATAGCAATAGTCCCGCCCACAACTCAGTTTTTTTATTTTGCCTAAAGATCTGCATGATCATAAATAAAAAGCCACTTTTAGAAAAGGTCCAAATATGATCTGAGTGGATCATTATTAGTTTTTACAACATGTTATCGTTCTGAATGTCTTCGATTGTTGAGTTTTTGCTCTTTTGTGGACATAAATAAATAAATAATCCAATATTTAGCCCTCCTCTACCAAACCTTACAGCAATGCTGACAGTCATCTGACTACCATTGTTTTATTTTCTTTATTGGTCACTTTTGTTCATCAGCTTCTGAATTAGCATGTTTTTTAGACACCACAATGCAAAGCTCGCATTTTTTTCTTTGCCAGCTTACTCGTAAACAGGGCTCTCCAACTCTGGTACCACTTTGTTTTCCAGACATTTCTGCTGCAGATTCTGTAGATTTCTCGGTCACAGCCTGGAATCACCAAATCCAGCTGGTCAGCAGCAAGTAAAGCAGGAATCACTGGAAAACCATTGATAGATTTTGAGGACCAGAATCAGTTTGCAGTAAAACAGCTAAGACGTTTGGTTTTTACCAAACTTTTCAAAAGAAGGCTTTTGCCAAAGTATGGGTGATGACAATGTTTAAACATCAGTTATAACCAACTCTGATGCTGACTGATTTGACTGGCTACTCATTTGCAACAAGGTTCACTTTCTTATTGCATCGTCTCTTATTTTTTTCCTTCTTTCGTTTCCAACTCCGAAAGAAATTAGCTCTTAATCTTTTTAGCTCTTAATTTTAGCAATTAAGAGCTAAATAGGCAACAAAAGTGATGTAGCTCCACAATCTTGCTTTAAATTGTGTTAAAATGTCCACATTTATGAAACCACTTCTTTCTGGAATCAATCTAACATTACCATAAGATTCAGCGTATTTCTTGCCAGAAAACACAAATATGCAATTTATCTGTCACTGCTATTCTAGCTAATGGCTTGTGCATGTTTTGACTTTTATTCTGAAGGCTGGAGCGACTGGCTTCCTGCTGTGTTGCTGGAGTTTGCTGCAGCAGAATGTGCAGCAGATTATCAGCACCACGGTCAGTTCCTGTCAGGGTTCCAGCACTGTTGAACTCTGTAAACGGCACGAAGATCAACATGGCTGCCGGTGTCCTTGACAGGTGACTGTAACTGAAAACCTCACCTGCCTGAAACTAACCCCCCTCCCCCCACATGTCTTTTCCATTCAAAAGGACATGAATTCATTCATGAACCTTTTCCGTGTGCCTTTAGCCCCTCTGTAAACTTGGCATTGGAAGCAAAATTCAAAAGTTTTTTTCATTTTGGTCTCAGGGTTCAAGAAAATTGACAACATATCAAAAAATTATCCACCTCTTTTAACCCCCCCCCCCCCAAAAGAAACAAACAATGAAGAAAACCAACAATTGGTTCCTCGTGTGACATCCTGACTGTTGAATGCAATTAAGGTGCTGTTCTACTATATAACCTTAATCAGATCAGACAGCTCTAAGGAGATTAACCTCCCCCATACTGCAGATAACAAGCTAAACACTTAAACAAGCTAGCAGCTGAATCTTCGTGCAAAGACAAGTGAACTTTGTTCTAAATTACCTTTCAAACTTAGTTAAAAAGAGTGGTCTATAACTTTAAGATATATAAATATCGCTATTATTACACATTATTAATTACTCATATTATTATTCTCTATATATTATATTATCTCACTAGTGGCTTTTGTTGATTTGTCATGCTGTAAAAAAAAATGATTTTTTTTTTTACAAATCTTACTCTATATTTAAATTCTGATGCTAATATAGTTTTAAAAAGTTGATATAAACTTTCAGTTTCTATGAATAGAAAAAAACTAATAAAAAGAAACTGGTTTTGCAATTAAGTTACAAAAAAAGTTTTTTTAAGGTTACAAAAATTTACTTTTACGGGAAATTCTTCTTTTCTGAAACCAGCCTCCAGTAGTTATTTCAGGAACTGCAACCTACGGTATTTCCGAGGTGGGTTAAACCTAAGATTTTAGTGATTTACAGTCAATTACGTTAACGTCAGGCCTCAAATGGCTGACTTGTGACATCTTTTTACTTTATCTTCTGGGTTGTTTGTAAGCAGTTTTTGCTTGTTTCCTTCTCAACATAATACAACCACATATGCTTAGGAACCACAGGAAAACTGTTGGTGCAAATAAGTTGTATACCTTTTAATGCATCATCCTAAAGCAGCTCACCCCCCAGACAAATGTTTAGCACGGCAAAATGTGCCCGTTAGGTCACCCGGCCATATCTTTTTCATCTCACAACCTGGTCAAAGCAATATTTGTGGAGTTCTGTCGCAGTTCTTTACCAGTTCTGCTCTCATACTACTACTAATTTGTTATCATAGCTTCTTGGGTTGTTAGATTGTGTGTTTGAAGATAGCATACTGGGTGTGAGGGACTGATGCCTCGTTCACATTCCCCTGTTTTTCAGTTCTTAGACATAATTCAAATAAATCTGCTGATCATTATAGACTAAAGGCTGCTGCAAGAACATTTAAGTTACTGCAGACCATAGGATACATCTGATCTACTCCTAGATTGCGTTTCATGTAAGTTGAAAGACCTCATGAGTCAATTTGGGGTTTTGAGTGATTAAAAAAAAGTAAGCTGTTTGCATAATGCAAAGTTACCTGTTCTGTCTCGTGCTCGATTATTTGTTCAGCTGCCGTGATGTGATGTGTTCGGACACAGTGTGAATGTGTTGATGCCGGACTGCAAACTTGGTTTAGAGCACGGTGCAGTTGACTGGTAAACTAGAAATCAGCTGTGATCGCTGAATGGATGGGATTCTCCAGATATAATCCGTCATGCAAATGGCATTGTCCTCTACAAGACAAATCATAGTGGCACATATAAATTGCAGTTTTAGCTCTAAAATAAATTACAAGCTATGAAACTTTTTAAAATAATTTATAATCAATGAAAATGGCACAGATTGCCACGCACTGAATGGGGTGAAACGGCGGAACAGTTTGGTACAAAATGAGTAATCACTAACTGCTTTACAGAGGGTTTTTATTTAGTATGAAGTACGTTTGTGTCTTCTGTTGATTTGTGTGCTTGTTTATGGTCCCATTTTACTGTTCTCACACAACTGAAGACATTTATTCTCAAAACATGTTTAAACTTCTTTTTTTTTTTTTTTTGCATATTTCCTCTCCAAAAGACTGTACATTTCTTTACAACATATATGATATGAATAATTCTGATCAAAAAACCAGAAAACAAATGTAAATCTCACATTATATATACCTTAAACATACATTTTTGTTGATTACAGTTTAATTAAAACTGTTGGGTAAAGGAAAACCACTCATTATTTGATGGAAAATTGTCAATAAATCATGCATGTGCTCTTCTTGGATTTGTTTATTTACTACAGTCATTGTGGCGACCTGTCCAGGGTGAACACTGCCTTCATTCTAAAGTGGACAGGTTAAGCTCTGGCACCCCTTTGACCCCGTAATGGACAAAAGGGGTTCAGATAATGGATGGAATAGAGTTTGCAGTTTGAAAACTGTTGTTGTGTGGGTTGGGATACTTTTATTATTCTTTTAATATGATGTCTTCCTGTCATTTTGGTATTCTGGATGATGGGGTTGGATTTAAAGACATAGGAATGTAAAAAGTAATTGAATCAAAATGCCTCATCCCTGTGGGTTCTTATGAAGATCCCCCACCCCACCCCACCCCCCCAAAAAAAGACATTAGTGAATGTTGTAGAGATTCTACATATGTTGTACAGCATGAAAGATACATTATTCTAAACATATTTCTAAAGAAGAGAAATCCCTGGAATTGTGCATGTTAAACAGAAACTTACAAATTTTGGGAATTCATTTGAATTTATTGAGCTGCATACAGAGATTTCTGGGGTGTGGGAAGGTGCATAAATTATGTTTTCCAACAATGTGGAAAAAATCCAATAATCTATAGATAGAAACGTGGGGTCTTGCAGTTTTTTTCATAGATTTCTTTTAGTAAACTGTCTCTTTTTATGCAATTATTTGCAATTGTATAAGTCATTAAAATGAGTTTAAAAAGTCTGTATTAAGTAATCATATAAAATTTTCCATTGATGTTATTGTAACTTTTGTTTATGATTTCTTCTCATTTTCCAAAATATACAGTACAGACCAAAGGTTTGAACACATAACTTCTCATTCAAAGAGTTTTCTTTGTTTTCATGACCATGAAAATTGTAGAGTGACACTGAAGGCATCAAAACTGTGAATTAACACGTGAAATTATATACATAACAAAAAGTGTGAAACAACTGAAAATATGTCATATTCTTGGTTCTTTAAAGTAGCCACTTTTTGCTTTGATTACTGCTTTGCACACTCTTGGCATTCTCTTGATGAGCTTCTAGAGGTATTCACCTGAAATGGTCTTCCAGCAGTCTTGAAGGAGTTCCCAGAGATACTTAGCACCTGTTGGCCCTTTTGCCTTCACTCATCGGTCCAGCTCACCCCAAACCAGCTCGATTGGGTTCAGGTCCGGTGACTGCTGACGCCAGGTCATCTGGCGCAGAACCCCATCACTCTCCTTCTTGGTCAAATAGCCCTTACACAGCCTGGAGATTTGTTTGGGGTCATTGTCCTGTTCAAAAATAAATGATGGTCCAACTAAACGCAAACCAGATGGAATAGCATGCCCCTGCAAGATGTTGTGGTAGCCGTGCAAAGCAGTAATCAAAGCAAAAGGTGCCTACTGTAAAGAACCTAGAATATGACATATTTTCATTTGTTTCACACTTTTTTGTTATGTATATAATTCCACATGTTAATTCATAGTTTTGATGCCTTCAGTTTGAATCTACAATTTTCATAGTCATAACTCTTTGAATGAGAAGATGTGATCAAAATTTTGGTCTGTACTGTATGTACGTTTCATTTGTTAGATAGTTGATAGTAAAAGAGAGGGAAAAAAATCTCTCTTAATTGTCGTTACATCGTGGATAATTATTTTTGGAGAAATGTTAAAAAACAATTTTGTAATTCAAGGTGTGCTCGAGCAGCGCAGTTTTTCTACCAACCACTAGGTGTCGCAAGCGTTGAGCTTTCTGAGACAATAGCGGGGAAAAGGTTCCTTTTTTTTTTTTTTAGAAAACCGTCTTCAATATGTGGGCGGTTTGAACCAGAGCGATGCATTCTGGGAGAAAGAGTTACTTTAAAACCAATCACTTCGCCTATCCTGCTACATCAGCGTGTTTTAGGACTACAA
>JAUDJI010001681.1:0-10019 GCA_037389245.1 Oryzias sinensis
GGGTAAGACCATGAAGCAGCATAGAGCAGACAGGTTTACTGGTTGTTTATCATTACGGTAAGGTTAAAATGTAGTACAAAAAGGGCGGGGCCTGTCTACACACACACTGAAATGTTATCAACATACCTGCTGGCTGCAAAAATGTCCACATGTCAACATGTACACAAAACAGATAGTGTTTACAAACGCATACCTATGACTTTAAACCAACTAGTGTGAAATCTTTCATTCATTCAATCATGCAAACTATTAGTGCAAAGGTGAGCTAACACCTGTGCTCAGGTGAGTATTTATGTTCTTCTAAAATGGATGGTGGAATGTGAAAAGAAGGAGGAGGAGCGCCCAGCCACCCCCACACCCAGACCCCCGCCGCAGCAGCAGCGGCAGCCGGAATCCCCCGAACGCCACACGGGAACGGCAGGGAACAACCGCCCCTCAGGCGACAAAGACCGCCACCCAGGCCAGGGCCAGCAGGACCACCGCGAGGCCCCCGGAACCAGAGAGCAGGGAGGCGCGGAAGGAAAGAGAGCGCCGCCCCAGCCCAACCAGGAAAGCAGCCCCCCCGCCGCGCCGGGAGAGCCCAACGCAGGGCCCCACCGGAGAAGGACGTCCACAGCCCCAGACGAGCACCCCACCACCACCCAGGAGTTCCGGGCATCCCCCCGCCCCAATCCCAGGTACGAGACAGGACCCCCTAAGGGGGACCCACTCCGCGCTCCAGGCAGCCACCCACCCGGCCCACGGTTGATCCAGGGAGGAGCAAGGCAGGGGCCCGCCGCCCCCGCCCAGGAGGGGGGAAACCGGGGGAAAAAAAGGGGCCCACAAGGGGTGTTGTAAATATGGCCCGACCAGGCTCGGCCACTGTTGGAAGTTTGGCGGGGCCCAGCGCTCAGGGGCAAGGACCAGGACCCATCCCCCAGGGACACGAACACCCCCGGCTCAGGTGTAATGTGAACCCCCCACCGCGCGGAGAGAGCACCAGGAAGCCGGCACCCAGGAGACACGGCCGCCATCGCCAAGGGCCCGCACCCCCCACCAGGGAAGGGGCAGGGGACAGATGGACCCAGGTCCCACCTTCCTTGCAAATGAGCAAAATATCTTGATCTGATCAATGGTCGGATTAGAATTCAACCGTGTACATGGGTCACACTTTTGGTCGGAATAAATCATTCGCATATGCGCAGTAGAGTTTGCTAACCGGAAGAGAAAATTAGTTCCGCCGAGCTGCTACATACATAGATGTGTCAGCTCTGTAATATATGAAATGATCTTCTAAACGTGCTTTTATTAATGTTACGGTTATTATGAAGCGCTTATCATTTTAATTTTAATTCGTGTGGTCGGTGCTTTTTTCTGTGGAAGAACGGAGCCAGAAAGAAGCCAGGATTAGCATGATGCTAACACGGGCTAACAACATTAGCTTTGGATGAACATATATCCATGCGGGAAATGCCTCAATCTGCATCTTGGCTGCACATAAATATGTGGGAATAACATCAGCTTTTAGTTTTTCGGGACACGACTGGGAACACAAATCCACATGATTGTTTGAACGGTTTCTAAGTACTGAGCGACATTTCTGCTTTGAAAAGCTCACACACCACCCCAAAGACGCTGTGTGCCGGCCATTTGAGTTCGGAAGCTCATTCACCTAGAGCTGCGGGACGGATCACAGTCCTAAGTCTCCCACACGTAACAAAGCAACCCCCCCCCTCAAACACAAAGCTGTAAGTCTTTCTGCTCTGGTCAGTCAGAGACACGGTCGCTCGCTCCACCGCTCGCTTCAAGTGCAGGAGCAGACTACTTCCTTTCTATTTTGTTTGGATTTTGTTTGTTCTATTATTTTCTGTTAAAGTCTTTTCCCTCAGTTTACAATGGATCATCGCGGAGGAGTCATTAGTTGGGAAATAAAATAAATAATTAAAATTAAAACAAGGAATAATAATATAATATAATTATCATATAATTATATAATGATGAAACCCTCCCCCCCCCGGACAATACCGTCGTCCATCCCGATGGTTTACTGCAAACATCGTCAACAGCCAATTTAAGGGAGATCGCCCAACCCTACTGATGATTGGTTCAGATTTTCTTCATCAATTGAATTGATTGTTCTGATGATTGATAGAAACTGATCTGTTTAAATCAGGATCTTGTAATTCAGGATCTCCAACCAATTTTAGAACACGGATCCATTTCATGTCAGAAAAAATGTTCACAGATCGGCCTTTAGAAGTTCATGTTGGGGTTCAAATTAGTTTCAGCTTCCAGTTTCCGGAGAACCATTTAAAGGACTCCACATTCAATCTATTTGAAGAAAATAGTTTGGAAAAGATCTTTAAATATTGAATCTAGAACAGACACTTCCTTTGAATGTCACTAGTACAACAAAAACGCACAAAAGTGTTCTTTGGTCAGTGCATCATTCAGTCACTGAAAACCAGAAATGACTGCAGATTCATTTACCACTAGAAATGAAATTGTTGTCTTCCGCATGGTGAGGGCTAGCTTCACAATAACTTGCAGCATCATCAGCTAGTTCGAATTGACGCAGTAAGAGTTCATGTTGGATTGCTGTGTCAAATGCTCTCAGTTCATTTGATCTGTCACAGAGAAATGTGGCTCCGATTTTCACCACTACGGGGCTCTAAAGCAAAGTGCAGATGACGTCATCCCGTTTAGTACATCCAGAAACAGGATTTTCCCTTTTTCCCTCCAGTTTGGTGTTCTGAGTGGTTCTGTGGATTTCTGAATGGAATGTTCAGTGAAATCAATATTTCAGATGATCATCACCTCTGTCACATTTTCCTCTGAGTGATAGGGAAGCTGCACAGCTCAACAGTTCAGCAAGGCAGCTGAAGCGTTGCATCATGGGATCTGTAGTTCCTAGTGTTACCAGCGCTCATTTTGCCGGGCCGTTGTGTTTCTTGTGGGGATCTTTTTTGCCAGGGCTTGGTTGGTGGTTCTTGCTCCAGTTCTCTTCCTTGCTGGGGCAGCTGGAGTTTAACTTTGCAGGTTCACAGCTGTGAAGTGGACCCCAGTGTTGTCCCAGTCTGGATGGGGACTGTGGCGATGCTCATGTGGCCGGGCTGGCTCCTGGTATGAAGAGATTCCCAAATACTTTTCCTCACAGCAGAGCCAAGCCTTACTTATTTGTTTATTTCTTTATTTATTTTTTATTTATTTTTTTATTTTTTTATGTATTTTTACAGTTACATAGTCATTATTCGTTGTACGTGGGGGCCATGGGTCATATGTTTTAACAGAGGTAAGGGTGAAGGGTGGGTTGGGTTTTTACTGTAACATTGTGTTTTCTGTTTTTAATGTTAAAGCGCTTCGTGCTGCACAAATGCATGAGAAGCGCTATATTATAAATTAATAAAATTCGATAAGATTATCGTTAAAATACCGGATCGATAAGCAGTATCAATAGGAGTAGTAGTACCGTTAAAATCTTAATGATAACCATCCCTAGCTTTAACCCTAAGACCAGGGATCACCAACCTTTTCTACACTGAGAGCTACTTCATGGATACTGAGTCATATATAGTTATTTATTGATAATGATTGATTATATTCATTAAAGTGACAAGATTCATCACTTTAATTATTTCTCACAATAATTATCAACAATAACATCAAGGCGGTAAACAGAAATCAATGTTCAGTCCTTTATTAATCTAAGTAATGGTTACATTTTCAAATGATCCTCACATCTCTACATTTCATAGAAAAATGTCCCATTTTCACTTTGCTGCACCATGATTATCAATTAAGTCATGTTAAAGAAAAATCAACATGCATATATTTAAATCACATTTTGAACTAAAGACTAAATCTGCAGCATTTTTACTCAAATTCTAACTTCTACATGAATGATTGAACACATTTTAATTCCTTTTTTCCATGACTCTGCGATGTTTCACTGACAGCGTCTGGGATCTTTTTTTGTTAGTTTTAGTCCAAGTCTGTTTGCGACATCACTTTTCTTCCACTTTGTCTCAGATGCAGAAACAATGTCTTTCAGCAGGCAATTGCTCAGAGGGAAAGTCTCTGTAGATCCAGAGAAAATGTTGGTGATGGTTCCACAGTGGGAGTCATCACGTGCTCAAAGCCATCACTTTAGCACAGAACGCTGTGATGAATGATGCATTATGGGATGTCTGGGTCAGCTTTATGGATGTTTGAACGTTCATGTGGCTGAAGAATGTCCATCATTGATCCTTCCTCATCAGAAACCTTCTGAAACATTTCTGATGCTTTGAAAAACATTTATGAAAATGTAAAGAACATTTCATTGATCAGCATAAAGAGTTTTATTTATTTAGATCAGAGAAAATGACTAAACCGTAGTAGGAGTGTCTCTCTGTGTCTGAAACCAGGAGTCCATGTTTCCTCCTTCAGTTAAGAACCACAGATGCTGCAGTGATTTAAGCGTCAAGCATGACACCTCAGTCCAGCAGCAGCGGGTTTCATCCATCATTCATTCATTCAGATGATAATTATTCTCCACTATTAATTTCTTCAGCGTTTCAGGATGTTTTCCAGCCGTTTCTGAGTCAGCTGATGTCATTCCTCAATGCAGACACAAAATTCTGTCAAAGATTCAGGAACAGCTGGAAGCAGCTGTTGGAAGCTGACAGGCCGCCGTGTTTTTCATCTCTGACCATCTTCCTTAGAAATTCACGCAGCATCTCAATCAGTTTATGTGAAACCAGGAATATTATTGTATACTCGTATAATATGTACACTGTATAATGACCATATTTTTAAGATGTCATTTTTAAAGCTATATAAATGCAAGTTTGATTCAAACAGAATAGCAACCCAATGAAATTAAACTTTAGAACCAGCTCAATGGTGAGTTGTGCTATTTTTAGAACAGGCCTGCAGGTGACCTTTGTGGCCCTTGGAGGCCACAGACACCATGTTGGTGACCCCTGGTTTAGACTACCAGCAGAACCATCAGCAGCTCCTCTTCAGGGCGACATTCAGACATTTTGGGTCCCGTGGATCCTCATATTTTTCAAGGCCCCTCTACAGTTTAGAGATGTCAGGAAATGCTTTCAGAGGAGAACTAAATACTTTTTCAGCTGTTTTTCTGCAATGTGATCTTTTGAAAATGCATTTTACAATTTAGGATTCAAGATGAAGAAATACAATTTTATCTGACATTTTTTAAATCAAAGCTTTAAATCTATTGCATTGTAAATATGTAGTCATGAATAATTCATGATGATCAATGACATTTCAATCAATGACTGTTTTAAGTTCATATCAAGTCATTTCTAATCTGTTGCATTTTCATTCATGATCATGTTTTTGGGTCCAAATCCAAAAGAAATGAGCAAACAGTGAAAATGTCATCTGTCAGTCTGTCATCAGGGCGGGTCCCACCTGACTGAATGGACCAAGTTCCTGGACCTCCAGCTGCATCACTGCTCCTGAACACACTTTTCTGTCTGATTGTAGGTTGTGGAGATGCAGTTTGTCAGAGATCAGCTGTGAAGGTTTGGTCTCAGCTCTGAGGAAAAACCCGTCTAATCTGACAAAACTGGACCTGAGCTACAACCAGAACCTGCAGGATTCAGGAGTTGTTCATCTGTGTAGTTTTCTGGAGAGTCCAGACTGCAGACTGCAGACTCTGAGGTCAGACTCCATGTTTCAGTTGTGTTCAGATCAATATGATGACAAAGTTGTGTTGACCCACAGTGAGCAGAATAGTCCAGATTCTGATCTGCAGCAGCATCTTCCTGCAGCTGCTTGTTCTCTTCAAAGATCTGCAGAAGAACTTCTTCTTTTCTTCCTGCAGCTGCAAAGTTCTGCTTGCAGCCATCAGCTCTTCTTTGCGTCTTTGCTCCAACAGACTCCTTTAAAGCGCGTGCAGAAGGAGCAGCCGTGCACGCTCACATGCACTCTGAGTCCTGCTATGTTTCAGCAGATGCAGCTGAGAGTCCAGCGGCTGATGTTTGTGAGCAGACAGTGACAGAGTCATGCTGCAGCTGAATGCTGCTCTGACAGACACATCCTCCACAAACATCCTCACCTTTTCATCCACAAACATCATCACATCATCCATCAAAGCTCCCAGCAGCTTCTGACTCTTCATTCAGAGCTGAAGTCATGGATCAGGGATCAATGTCCAACATTTGCTGCTGACTCTTCCTCATCACTTCCTTCTTCTCTCTGCTTTGATCTGTTGGAGCTGAAAGTCTCTGCTTGCAGGGCTGCAGCAGAGAAGGACTGGAAGATCATCTCCTGAAAACTGGGATGAAGACTTTCCAGCATCATGCTGCTGAAATTCTCCCATGATTCAGTGCTGTTTGGAGAAGAGCTGAGCAGAAAGAGGAAGTGGACTTTTTCTGCTGTTGCTGCAGAAACATCAGTTGGTTTGGATGCAGCCACAGGCTGATGTTTGACTTTCACACATCTGGACTTCTTTCCTGAAGCAGCTGCATGTTGTCCTGAATGTTCCTGAATGTTCTTCTTCTCTGCTTCTGCTGGACTCTTCTGATCTGCTGCTGTTGCTTCACATCTTTGGACTTTTTCTAAACTTCCTGATCTTCTTCAGCTCTGAACTCTTTAGAAGAAGTGAAGGATGAAAAACAGGAACTTTGTCTTTAAACTTAACTCCTTGTCTTGGATTCAGGTTGAGTAGATGCAGTTTGTCAAAGACCAGCTGTGCTGCTCTGGTCTCAGCTCTGAAGTCCAACCCGTCCCACCTGACAGAACTTGACCTGAGCAAAAACAATCTTCAGTCTTCAGATGTTCAGCAGCTCCAGGATCTGGTGGAGAGTCCAAACTCCAAACTGCAGACTCTGAGGTCAGTAGAGGGTTGGAGTCAGTCCAGCTGCTTCCAGATGTTTGGTCCTAAAGTTAGTCTGAGAGCAAAGATGCAGAGTTTTCTGTGAAGCTGAAGCTTCTCAGTGAAGCTCTGAGGAGAATGATGACAGGCTTCAGGACAACAGTCAGCCAATCAGAGCAGCAGAAGCTCCAACAGGTGAAGATGACAGGAAGCTGCTGCTCTGGACAGGACTGAAGCTCCTGCTGCTCTTTCTGCTGCTGTGCTGCATCACTGACTGACGGACCAGGATCAGGAGACACTCCTTCATCTCTGGCTCTACACTTTCTCTCTGCAGGTGGAAGTAGTGGCACTGATGTTCCTCCTGGAGGAGCAGAGAGGAGCAGCAGCAGCAGCTGGTCTGCAGAGATGTTGTGACTGGACGGTGTTCCTGGGAGGTGGAGAGCAGAGTGATGGAGGAATCAGAGGAAGTGGAGATGAGTGTCAGAGCTGCAGCAGGAACTGATCTGAGATCAGCTCCACTGTCTCTCTCAGCATCAAGTGGACAGTTATTGTGCTGCAGCTCCCCCGGTGGACTGATGGAGAACTGCACTTCCTCTTCTCATTCTAACTTGGAGTGTTGATCTGAAACATGGGTTGGATTCAGATGTTCAGCAGCTCCAGGATCTGGAGAAAAACAGACCTGCAGACAAACAGATTATTTTCTAGATCATCACTTTCTTCTTTGATCTACATTTGATGGACAGCTGTGAGTTTGGGATGGACCAATCAAGGATTGAGGGAATCATTGATCAGACAGAACATTTCTGGATGACATAGATCTATGTGTGGGTCATGGGAAAACACAGTCAGGCGTTGGATCCTGGTTCTGTCTCTGGAACAGGGACAGAACCAGGACTCTGGATCACAAGATTCTGGATCCAGATGTTTCACACTTGATTTCTGTTCTCCAGAAACTCTCATTGACAAACAAACAAAGAGTTTCATTCAGAAACCTCCAACATGGTCATGTGACCAGAATGTTCATAGTGTAGACACGGACAAACGCTGTGGTCACATGACTCACTGGTTTGGATTCAAGTCCTTTGAAGTCCATTTTTGGAGCAGAAATCCCGTCTGATCTCAGTTAGTGAACAAAAGTCTCTCAGTTGAATCATTTTTCTATCATCTCTGTTCTGTTGATGATCAAATATTGACTCATGCAGTTTGAAAGACTCAGAGTTTTGCTTTGATTGATGTTTTCCACAGTCTTCTGACTGAACTTCCTTTTACTTTGGTGTTTTGTGGGTAAAACTCTGTTCTTTTTCATGTTGACAGCATTTTTAGCTGCAGTTTTAAAGAAGTTTCATCTAAATCCAGTAGAATCTCCTCATTTTCTAGAATGTGTGAAACTAGTAGAAACTTTCTGAGCATAAAGCCTGTTTTCTCCAGAGGACATGAATGAACAGAGTGGATCTTAGTGAGGAATGACAGCCTCTGGATGCAGAGAATCACTTTGATGCAGCTGCTGCAACAACACCAACTGCATTGAAGCTGGAGGGAGAAGGGAGACACCTGCTGGCTGTTTGCAGAACTGCATCTGAGTGTCAAAAGGCTTCAAACTGAAAGCTGTCTGTAAAATTCCTGCAGCCTGTTTGGATCTAATAAATGCTCTTTTGAATCAACTCTGTGTTTTCTATTGATTTCTGTTTTCATTCTATCTTTGACTCACAAACAGACTTGAATCTTTAGCCTTCCCCCTCATCCTGTTCCAGCTGTTCTAATCCTCATGTGTTTGGTTCCTTCTCAGTAGAAATGGGTTGGAAAAGAGCTTTGGATTGTTCAGGTGATGCTGATGTCTTTCTAGATGGGGGTGGGCAGAACAGATGAGAGCTCCTCCCTCCTGATTCAGAGGGGAACAGTGGGCAGCAGCTGAAAGGAGGGAGTGGAAATGGGAAAAGTTCTCTGCACGTTTCTCCTTTCCAAGAACAGAGGGACACGACTCCATGAACAGCAGAAGCTAAAGAGTTGGAAAACATGCCCAAAGCTGCAGCACCACCTGCAAAAAGATGCTTCCTCTTCAGGCTCCGCCCCTCCACATCAAGAAAGATTAGAATTTCATGTTGAGCTGCTATTGGAGCTTTTAGGGGTCAGATCTTTAGGAACATTTGCTGTCAATGAAACCAGGAAGTAAAGTGTTTTAAAGATCAGATTGATGACATCATCAGTTGTGGAAACACTGGAAAATGGAAATACAGCAGAGAAGTAAACATCAGGAACTTCCTGCAGGACAAACTGTTCTAGACTGACAGCTTTGGGGCCTGTTTCAGAAAGGAGGTTCAACCAACTCTGAGGTTAAACTTGAACTCTGAGTTGGTCAATCGGGAGATTAACAACTCTGAGTTTTCTGTTTCAGAGAAGCTGATCCGAGTTAGGTCAATCAACTCTGAGTGGACTGATTCGGAGGTGAGCGTGAGCACCGCGACTATAAGAAGCCATTATCAATGGAGCGCAGATATCACGAGTCACCATGGCAACCGTGAAAAAGAGGTCTGCGTATATTTCGCCAGCTGAACTTGACGTGCTGCTGCAGAGTTACAGTGAATATGAGCACATATTCCAGAAGAAAAGCAACACCGCTGCATCTGCAAAACAGAGACAGTTAGCGTGGAAAACATAGCTGCTCAAATTAATGCCTAAGTTTGCATTTAAATCATTGTTATAAAATATTGGCTGTAATAACTTTTTAAATAGCGTAAGGAGTGAAATAAAAAATGGCGATATTAAGGTGTACTTTTGAAGTGTCATTCCTGGTGTAAATGCATGAAATGCTGCATAGTGTACAGAACCAATCTGGGGGAAAATGCATTTAACGTCGGTAATATTTAGAGGACTTTTTAGTTAACCTTCCCCTCTTGCAAACGTTGGTCAGTTTAATATTAATACATGCAATTGTGTTTTTAAAAGTGAACTTTTGTCTACTGTTGAACCTTTCGCTGCGCGAAGACTTTTCTTTTTTTTTTTTTTTTTTTTCCTTTTCTCTCGTCTTTCCGACCGTGGTCAGAAGCGCAGGGGAGATTTCCTTCAGGGCCGAAGGGAATTCTCCTTCGGGGATCACTTCCAGTTCGAAACCCTCAACCTCCAGAGCGGATTAAGAATGACTCCAAAACAGTTATTCTGGGAATGACACCTTCTCCGTCCTCCTCATCCGTGCTCACCCCCCCCCCCCCCCATC
>JAUDJI010001682.1:0-10016 GCA_037389245.1 Oryzias sinensis
TTTGAAATTTACTCAGACTTTTAAATATATACATAAATATAGATATAAATTTATACGGGGACATGTTTGTATATACATATAAATGTAATGACAGTTCTTACACTATGTTTTTACTTTTAAAACATATTACTTCTTGTTGTTACCGTAATGTACAGAAGAAAGCGGCACACTTTTTTTTAAGAGAGGGCTCACTTGACAGCCGTTCGACAAGAGAGGGCTGGCTTGACACCAGTGAAAAAGAAGCGAGAGCAGATAACGTAATGCTGTTATCGGCTGTTGTATTTTAATTTAAGGACGGTTGTCCTTGTGTCCTCTGATAATAAGTGTTTCAAAATGTATCTTTGATTGCGTTTTTATCAGACAATACTTATTCTGGGGATTTTGAATCATGCACCTGACAAATATCCTAATTTACAAAAAAAAAAAAAAAAACTAAAACTAACACTAAAACTAATAAAAACTAAACTAAAACGAAGCAATTTCAAAAAATAAAAACTAATAAAAACTAGTAAAGCTGCATCTAAAAACTAATTAAAACTAAATAAATTTAAAAACAAAAATTCAAAACTAAATAAAAACTAAAACTAATAAAAAATCCGAAACTATTATAACCTTGATCCATGGACACCAGTGAAGATCACAAATCATTGAAGAAAAAAGGTTCAGAGCTCTGTCTAGTGGGTCTAGATGACCCAACTCCCAATGTTAAAGTGTCTAGGATAGCACAAGGGTTATAGACAATGGTTCAGACACTATGGACATATGTTTTCATTAAATGTATATGACAGAACAATTCTGATGGACACTCTCAAGTTAAGCCTTCCCAACCTGTTTGGTTTTGACCATCTTTCTGAGCTTTATCATCAAGCAATAATACGAGATAACACAGACTCTCATCGATTCTACAGCCTGTTAGATGAGCCTGATATCGACCATATGAACAAGGTTACGATGTACAGTCTTTTCAGGCCTGTGATTTATTATCATTGCTAAGTTACATATTATTGCAGAACATAAATCTCTGCCTGCTATACAGTCCATTTTATTTGTTACTTACTCACTATGGCAGATGTTTTTGCGTAAGCTTCATAAACACTTGTCAGATGCATGCTAGTATTGATCCCTTATTGATCTACAACAGCAGAGGCATAAGTGACTGCCTAAAGGAGGCTCTTCTCCCCGCTATACTAAAACAGATAATAGAAATGTGATTCATTTTTATCTTTCAGAACAAAAAGCAAATTTTCTCTATAGTAAAAGAAATAAGGAAAATCATCAGAGTCAGTATCATAATATCAAATAGAAGACCAGAAACATAGTAAAAACAAGAACACTGATAAAAGCAAACCGATAAACAAAATAAAACACACCAGTACTCATGCTAGGTTACACTTCTGGCTATAAAAACGAGTTTTAAAAATGTTAAAAATGGATGCTGAAGATGTCTGCAGAACGCTCAATGGCAAAGTGTTCCACGGTTTCACCTTCGCCAACTGCCTTATATAAAAGAAGCCGGATTTGTAAATTTATAAATTGACCACAAACTATTTTTGTTTGGGTGTCTTGTCCTTTAATGTCTTTAATTAATCCTTCACTTTTTAACTCTGACAGATTTTCTGTTAGCAAACTACTTTGTTGCTTCATCTGAAAGTGGTTGGAACGAGTGAAAAATAAGGCAAAAGTGAAACTTTTCCTTCAATATTATGGCAGATTTAGATGTTTTTCTGTTTCACAGGTTTGTTAATAAATCTGAATATTAAAACCCAAATCTCTTGATTAAATGAACCCAATGAAAGCTAAAGTGGACACATTAAAATCCAGGAAAAGAACAAACTAAGATTTTTTATTATAAATAAATCTGTTGAGAAAAAGTGGATTAATATCCAGTTTTTTTTAAATCTGTTAGTGTAGATAGTAACTCTGGCTGAAGCAGTGTTTATTTTCACAGCTGTGCAGAAGCTATCAGGAATTGAACATTATTAAAGCGTTTCCACATTTGTTCACTGTGAAAGGTCAACAAAGGCAGCAGAGGGTTAGATATAAGAACGATGGTCAATTATTTTCACTGATGGGGAAACGTATGATTTAACCACAGAAATAAGGGATGTCACTGTTGACATGCACCCCTATGGGGGGATTTTTGGTTGTCCGGGCCTGTGGAGGGTTGTAGACATCTTGAGGGGAACACAGGGCTGTCTTGCAGTTCCCTTGAGAGTCATGCGGCCCTCTCAAGGGGGGTCAGGAAAAAGCACATGTACCATTGTCGTACGTGTGGTAAATGTATCGTGGTAAGGGTAATGGAATGTAACATGCACTTATGATGTACAGGTGATGCTGTCGTATGGAGGCCTTTACAAAGCACTCCAGTCATTAGTGAGGTGCGAGTACTGGCTCTTTACTCACCGCGCCCTAATGCTGCATGCATGGGGAGTGATACACAACTACCTGTAGTATCCCCGTAGGATGTCCACACAAACTACAATTTATTTGTCTAATTTTTTCACTTCTAACAGTCAGGCTGCAGTAAGGGACACATGAGGGGCGTGCAAGGAGCACCACCCCCCCCCCGCCTTTTCACTTGAACAGCACTAACAGGTTCCCTGCGTATCACAGGGTTTGAAAAAATAAGAAATGGGTGCGACACACCTGCGTTTCACCTACTTCCTCCTTACTTACCTTTACGTGTTGTATACGTGTTCTCTACAACCTGATGCCTGCAGCATGCCAGTGGAAAAATGTTCATAAACATTTTAGCTCTACAGTCTCACTTATTATGTCTGCGACTTTGCCATTTCGCCATCTGTTTCACCTGCATTAAGTAAAGTTACTCCTAGATTTGGAGCTCTAGAGGGAAAAGAGTTTGCATTACAATCCTTTTCCTACATTCAGCTGAATAAATCGTAACTCTGTGACAAACAGTGTTGGAGTTATGACCGTTTATCAGGAAAAGAATTGATTTAAAAAATCTCCAAGCACTGATGTCATCACTCTGGTTCCTAAAAATTCTACTCCACTGACTTCAATTGAAAGCCCAGAAGTGTGTAAAACTATTTAACACACAATTGAACCCAAGGTTAACATGTGTTGACTGGCACAAAACGTGACACAAGCAAAAAGAATGCTATTGGGGCTTCAGTTTTGCCTCTAGCAATATAAATGAGTAGATGTGAAGAACCTGAAGGGTTACAAAGAGGTTAGATATTTTAGTTAAAAAACAACTTTAAGCAGAAAAACTAAAATAATGGCTGAGTTCTTAAATGTTTTTTTTCAGACACAGTCTGTGTTCGTCAACCCACCTTACATGTTTGGGCAGAAACGCTTCCGCCTTGGTCAGAGTCTTCATCAGGTGGTAGTGTGTGACGTCTTTACAAACAGATGGTTGTTTGTGTTGTTGACAAACACAAACCGTGTCTGATAAAAAATAATTTAACTCAGTTAACTTTGGAGACACAAGGAACTTTGTTAAATTAAAATAATGGCGTTTAGGCACTCTGTCACTCGCAAAGTATCTGTCTTCCCCTCTGAGACTGTATCTCCCATTCTTATGCATCCCTCTGCCCTTGTCATATCTGATAAACTGGTCTAGAATTCAACTGACAATGTTTTTTCCCTGCTAAGGAACGGGAAAATGGGAATTTTTGCAGCTGGATACATCAGCAATCCACGGGTGGACTGGAAGCCGGTGTGTTTATCCAAACCCTCTGTGGATGCAAACCTTTTTGGATGCCGGATAATCAGATTTCTGCAATCAGGATTGGAGGATTACGGATTTATCCAACTGTTTTGAAGCAGCAAAGAGGAAGAGGTGGGCTGTGGGAGCTTAGTGGAGACAGAGAGTGGGGAGTTAAGACTCAGGCTGAGAGACAGTCACAGCTTGACCAAAAGCTGGAGGTCTTAAACTTGCCCAACTAGTCATTCTTTGAACATGTGAGGAAAATGGATGGCAACTTGGAATCATTCCGTCTTGGATTTAGACCAAAAAGCATCTCTAAGACTCTGACAGAATCTTAGAGCTGGTAGATAGAAAAACATTAAGAATTGCTGGCATCAAAAACTCTTACCAACCCTAAGCAGAGTGTACTCTCCTCCTGGCTTCAAAACATCTCTGTTACAGAGTGAAATGTAGTTTGTATGTGAAGGCTGGAAGGCGCTGCTGTCTTGACCGCCACTCTTCCCTCTGGTATACTCCCCTCCCCGAGTGCCAGAGCTAGCAGCATCTTGAGGCTGTAGCCGCCCTAAATGGTAGAGTGGGCCCCCAAAACCCTTCTCCTGCATTTCCATATCATGTTTATCTGTTAGGTATTGTGCTTTTTTTCTTTTTTTTTTTTTACAAGTGGGATCGTTTGGTCCTCCATCACCCTCATGTGCAGATGTATGTGTTTGTGTTGTCATTACAATCATTTCCTTCTACTGTGTCTTCTTACAGCATGGAAGACGAGCTGTCCGTGAAATAAATGCCCATTTATGCAACCGACTGTGATGTGAGGAGAAGCCCAACCACAAAGACCAACACATAACAGATCCAAGCAAAGGTTTGCTTTAATGATCATTTGTCTTGTAAATAAAATAATACAGCAATATGACTCAAATTCATGAGAACAAACATCAATAAATATGAATAAATATCTATGGGCCATATTCACACAGTCAGGGATGATTTATTTCTGATCACATCAAACCTATTTATGTTGGATATACAGTAAACATACAGATTACTGTACCTGTGCTGTGATGGGATCAAAGTCAAATATGAGGTGAGTAGGTTAATTCCATGGAGTGTGTGTGTGTGTGTGTGTGTGTGTGTGTGTGTGTGTGTGTGTGTGTGTGTGTGTGTGTGTGTGTGTGTGGGGTGGGGAGGACCAGTTAAAGGTAATATACATTTGCAAAAGCAGTGGTTGGTGTGGAAAAAGGGAGGAAAATGAGGGGTTTCAGATGAGCAGAGGCTGTGTGAATATGGCCCAGGAAGCCTAAGTGACAAACACACCCAGAGTTGAAATGGACTGTAAGGAAAATAGAAGAACTGCCTGCGTGAGGATAAAAAAAATCAACATTTGTCCCTGGTGCTGCTCTGCTTGGCTCTGAATCATTTCTCATTCTTCTCCTGTAACATGTTTCTATTCATTCATTTATTCCAACAGAATACGGGTATTCTCTGACTGTGATGAGTCAGCTCAGCTCAGCAGCAGACACAGGTGTAGTGTTTAATAGGAACCAAAAGAAGAGTGCCTGTAGATTAGTGAACAATGTGTAATGTAGCACATGCAGTGGAGAGAATAATGGAGAAAACAGTGTTTTTCCTCTAAAATGTTTAATGGGAGCCGAACCCATTGGACTGTCAGTTCCATTGTCAGACTTAACAAATCAAGTCAAAATGAAGGTGAAGAACAGCAGCCTCTCTTCTCATCAGCTTTCATTGCTGACTCAAGCTGTTTTTTAACCATTGTAGTCACTCCAGTGTGCAGATAAACAACATCCATGGTCCACTTTGGATTTCCAGATGATTCCACCTCACACTTAATAGGCAATGGAAAGCTTTACTAATTGTTCTTTAACAGGCTTTTGAGGGACACACTGATCCATTCAGACAAATACGGTTTTTCAAAAACAGTTTTTACAAAAACTCAATGATACTTTGGAAGAGTGAAACATTTTACTCCTTTGCCAGTGAAAGAAAAGACAAAAGCGAGTGAAACATTCACGACTTGAAGGTGACAGACCGACAAACAAACTAACAGACCGACAGAGAGACAAACCATAGGAGCCATTCTGTCTGAAAGCCACGGCAAGCTATGGCAACCACTCTCACCAATCAGGAGTGAGCTTGTTGGAAGCCCACCCCCCTATCATTGAAAGCAGACTCAGGAAAATCTGTTTCCAGTGTTTCAAATGTTCTAAGTTTAACTGGGGTATCAGATTGGTCAGTTAGTAACTGACCAAACAAAGGTGGATAAAGGTGGAAAGATTTCATGTAATCCATGGACACCAGTGAAGATCACAAATCACTGAAGAAAAAAGGTTCAGAGCACTGTCTAGTGGGTCTAGATGACCCAACTCCCAATGTTAAAGTGCCTAGGATAGCAAACACTTTCTGTTACCCTTTCTTTAAGGTTCATAACAGTGATGCATTGTGGGTAACCATTTGCATTTTAACCAGGGCTTAACTACTGTGATTAAAGGAGAGTGGAGCCAGAAAGGAGAAATAGCAGAGAGTCAAGGGTGCTTGACGTTTTCAGACTAACAAAGGTAAAAATGTGTAACATCAATGTCATTTGATTGTAGTTACACCTCTGTTTGATGTTCTTTTCAGCTCGATTTAGTCTTCTAAAGCTTTGTTTAATTTTTTAATGTTCCGTTTACAAAGATAAACCCCTCCGCAGCTGTAATCACTCTGTGTCTGTCCACCCGTTATTTGTCTAGCTGTGGTCCATTCGTTTCCAAGAAGACAGAAAAGCAGCCCTTGTCAGTCTGACATTAGCAGAGCAGCAGGGGGCTGATGGCTGTCACAATCACACCACAGCCAGAGTGCCGTCTGTCAGCATGACCCTTTCCCGTCACCACCGCTCTGTGGTTGTGTCGATAATGCAGCTTTTTAATTAGACATGCAGCAGATTAATTAAAGTGATACAGAGATGCAGGTTCACTATTGTTGTCATTGGCAAGGTGAGCGAGGACAAGGGCAGTGAATTAACATATGTGATGATTTCCTCACCTGTGTTACTTCAGAAAACATCTCTCTATCAATGCTAACAAAGATCAGGTTAAACTTTTGGTCAGTTAAAATTGAATTAACGTTCAGGACAAGTACATTTTTTGGAAAACTGAATGCCAAAGTTGGGCAAATGGCATGAAGCATGGAAGCAGAAGAGAAAAGGCCTTGATAGGAAGAAAGGATAAAAGTGCCGGCCTCAGTCTTTGGGATTTAATCCCAAAATCTCCAACCTAAAGGCCTGGCTTCAACAAACAGCCCTTTATCCAAGCAGTAAAGAAGAAGCGAAAGCGAGCGAAGCACAGCTTCAATCCACCTCAATCCCCTCTTTAAGAAGGACAAGCTGCACAGGGCGAGTTTAGGTGAAAAGAGCGGCCAGACTGTCTGCTCCAGAAACACCAAGGTTTAATGTCAGCTGACCCGCTCTACAGTTATGAAGGCCACTTTTCCACATGTCCGTGCACAATATCTCTGTCTCCTGGGCCTCATAAGGTCCATGTCTTGTGTCCATTACTTCATATATTGGTTGTACAGCAGAGAGAGTGACCGTTCCATCCCGTTCTAAAACATCGATCTGATCCCCCGGTTCTTAAGCTGTTCGGTAAACAAGGTTTATCTTTGCGTTTAGCCATGATGTCACACAATGCCACTTAATTTATACTGAACAGTTTACCAAACTAAAAGAACATTTATTTATTTAATGAGGTGGATCAAACAATGGCAGCAGAGTTGGCTTATAAACCATGGATTTTTCTCCAGCTTTCATTCCTGACCCAAAAACCATCACTTAGACTTTGAAGTGTCCTAAGACGTTTAGGATGCAGTTGAGACTACTTAAGGTGGGTCAAAACAAGATAAGATTTGCTTCTTTTGTGAGTTTGAGGATGGCTAATTTAAAACATGACTGTTGATTGCATTTTCATCTACCATTGGCACATTAGGCTATAATTACAAGGAAGAAGTATAACAAAACTACCTCAAACTAATTTGTTCCAGTTAAGCTATTGGTAAATGCATCTAATTTACTTGAAAATTCAACTCTGTCGTTTTTTTTTTAGTCTTTTCAATTATCCGTACAGTTTTGTGCTGGTGAGATAAATGCTGGTAACAGAACTCGGACAGTTTATTTGACCACAAACAGAAACAGTGTTCTGAAACAACAGCCAAACTAAATAAAAGAGTCTTTTTAGAGTCGCTCTCTATGATGCATCACTGAATAATTCACAGCAAACATTCCAGCAAGTTAAGAGAGAAGAAAAATGACATGTGGGAGTGCTGAGCTGAGACAAACTGACATCAAAGATGCAGATGAACCTGTGGCAGTGACAGGTGGGAAGGTCTGCTTCAGAGGACCCAACACTTCCAACAACACACTGATGTCATGAAGCTGAGAGGAGATGAGATTCCCATTTTTCTCTGGGGGTTTGCCATAACTGTCTTACATCCACAAGAAGATACAGCGCTAACAATCAAATAACTCAATTACGACTACCTTTAGTTTAAAAAAATCAATTAACTTACCGTTACTCTAGCACAATGTCTAACGAAGGACAAACCAAGAGCAGCAGAGTTGAGAAAAAGAACAAGAGTGTTTGTAAAAAATAACTGTGTTCAACAGACAAAAGGCTTAAGTCAACCTTTATTGACTTGTCTGGCTTTGATACGGCGTTTTCAGTGATGTCATCCCTATTTGCAGTTAGTGCTAAACGTCTTCTCTTCAAAGAATGCTCAGGTTGGGTCTCAAAGGTACCTTTTTATCTCAAAAACAGGTCAGCTCAGCTCAGCTCCATTTTGAGCCTGCTGGGAGTGTAACTGGAGCAAGTAAAGGGGAGCTGAGCAAGAAAAGAGTTGGGACCCAAAACTTGAGCTGAAAATTGGAGCGAAAAAGTACTGAGGGGTGGAAGTTAGTCCTGGTGACACCTGGCAGCACTTTGGTGGTTGAGAAAGCTCAACTCTGAGAGCCGGAGATGCAGTTGAGGGTGGGACAGACGGGCTTGGGTAAAAAACTTTGGGTTGTAATCGTGGGCCTGTGTTAAGGGGGCAAAGGGGAAACAGGGGACAGAGGGAAGGTGGTGTTGTTTCTTTTGGTTCAGAAGCGGGCGTGGTGCTGGCCCTGCTCTCCTGCATGGTGTCCTCCATCTCTGTGAGCATGCCGCTTGTGCTTTCTGCGATCCCTTCTGCCGTTGTGATGATGGCGCCGATAGCGATGGGATCGCCGGGCTGGAAAACAACAAATGGAAACCAACAAGTCAGAAGACACTGAAAGGAGCTGCCTTTCCAGAAGAAAATGGGGTTGATTGCTACACTGCTGACAGAAAATAATACTTAAAGGGTAATAATTGGAAAAAAACAATAAAAAAAGAAATTATCAAAGTTGACCATAAATCAAGTGAAACAGCAGAATAACAAAAAGGATATTGTTGTGAAAAATGCCTGTGCCAGGTATCAAACCGGCAACCTCATGCACCACAGCTCATGTATGGCCATTATGCCACCAACCAGGTACACGCAACAGGACATACAATCTATCTTATCCTGGAATATCCTGAAAAGTTCAAGGATTTAAAGGACCAAAAGTCATAGCTGTAAAAAAACTAAAAGAGCTGAACATTTTAATAGTTGAATGGTTAATATAGCTGAAATAACATAGAAGGAGTTAAGCGGCAAAAATGGCAGAAGATACTATAATAAAGAAAAAAGAGAAACAGGAAAACAATGAGTTGAATGCTTTATAGCATTGAATGCTTATAGCATTGAATGCTTTAGGTTGCATGCTTTATAGCCTTCCACCAATTAAAGATGAAATACAACAATGGAAAACCTTTGTGAGAGGAACATGGATCTCAGCCAAGTATCAGAGATGGACAGTTAAAAGAGAGCAAGAGCAGTGAGCAGAAGATGAAGAGAGAAGATCAAAAAGCAGCAAGGTCTTTGGCGCCAGTCCTCCATGGACCCAACAGCTTCCATCACACTAAAGGAATTGTTTCATCTTACTATGTGCAGACTGCAACCCTTTAAAAGGGGCATGCTATGCTCTCCAGACGCTCACAAGAGGTGTATGCTTGTCCTTGGGGGTTCTGAAGGATACAGCTCCTTCCTTTTCCAGGTTTCAAGCAACCCCTGACTATCTTACTGTAAACCACATGATAAATTGAGGACTATAAAACAACTCACTCCAAAGATTCTCAGCAAAAGCATATTAGTTTAAAAGGAAAATAGTTTTTTTGGCCATCTATCCATCCATGCAGCCATTTTCAGAAGCCGCTGAATCCCTTTCATGGTTGCTGGAGCCTACCCAAGCTACTGTTGG
>JAUDJI010001683.1:0-10015 GCA_037389245.1 Oryzias sinensis
AAAATGGGATTGAAGCTCATGCTAAATCCTGATCTCAATGCTGAAAAAACCTCCTCCTAGATTCTGGTTGTTTGGAGAAGTCCTCCTCTTCCCAGAATTCCTGAAAAAAGCCCTCATTTCTCCTGACCATCTTCAAAGCCACTTTCTGCTTTAGTTTAGTCCAAACTTGCTTTATGCTGACAACATTTACAGCTTGAATCCATCTGAAGAATCCAAGGAAACAAACCAATCTAAGTCTGCATTCATGCCACTTCAGAACCAACAAAGCATGTTTCCAGGACGCTGACTTACCAATAGAACTTGGGATTTCCTTTGTAGAATCCTTCTCCGTGTGTTTTCCTTTGTTTTTCTCCCCAAAACCTAAAGCAGAGATTTTTGCTGAGCTGCAGAACAAACGTCTGACTGCTTTAACCGCCGTTGATGGTTTGTTGTGTTTCCCTCTATAGCTGCTATGGTCTTGGTGTGGTTGCTAGGTAACGCTGTCTTTGATGATGATGACGTCAGAGTGGCCTCTAGAATGGACTTTTTTTGTTGTGGAACCAGGAGCTGTAACCTTTAGGGCACTAGGACCCAGAAAGAGGTCCAGGCAGTAACGGTGTTCAGTGACGGACTGCGCAGCCGCACTTCCTCCAAACGCCACTATTCATCCAGCGCGTGGAGCGCCAGAGTCCAAACGGGTTTAATTAGATCAAACAAATGTGCCTCCATCCCTTATCTGTGGATGACGGGTTGTTGAAATCCCACTCCGATCATCTTCTGATCTACTTCTATACTGTTCCCATTGGTCTTTTGATGATGATGATGATGATGATGTCGATGCTGTTTTTAGAAAAAATAAAAATGTAAAAAAACTGTGTTGTTTTCTAGGACATAGTTTCTCCAGAGCAACAGAAGTTTATTAGTAATTCACGTCTGAGGCAGGATGGTGGTACAGATTCAGGCCGTCTCCTTCCCATAATCCATCTGTGTACAAACTCCCCCTCTGTCTTATAGCCCCCCTAGCTAACATCAGCAGTACAACAAAAACAGCAGCAATGTAGATCTATCCATCAGTCCAGTTTAGATCCAGATTCCAGCTCAGACCATAGACGTTCATGGATCAATCATAGTTATGGACGATCAGAATGGAGCAGAGCAGGAAGACTGTGTCCTGCAGTCTGAGTTTAGTTTTTAATCTTCAAGCTTTTATAAACTGTTTTCTGTTTATCAGGACAGGATTTTCTTTATGTTTTTGACACAAGAACGATTTTTTTAACAACCCATCGAAGATAAAATATCAATAAAAACAGAAAAACAGTTATTTCATGTTTCTTATTGCCTTGGCTAAGCATTACATAAAAACAAGGTTTTTAATCATATATGTTTTCAAAATGTTTTCAACCATTTGGTTGAGCAGGAACTTCACTGATATGTGATATTATTTCAAATGTAGTATTGTTCCCTGTCAAAACACAAAATCAAACTTTTATTTGGAGTCTTGAGAACAAAATGAAGCAGAAGATAAAAGTGGAGCTGAAAGTTTTTGCCTCCTTTCTCTGCCTGTGATGTGATGAAGGCTTCATTTTCTGTCTCTGCTGCATCGACTGTGGGAGCAGAAGTTCATCAAACCTGTCTTCTCTGTTACCTTAAAATCTTTCCAGTTTTCTTTCTAGAACTCATGTTTGTAAAATATACATAGATGATGAAAGTTTTTCAAGTGACTCAACACTTACCACAATGTGAGAGAAAGGGGAGGAACCTGTGGTAAACCTGCAGGATGGAGAACATTTCTGTCAGCAGCTTTGATTGGTTTAGATCATAATAGTTTGTTTTAATTAATGTAAAATTCAGTTTTCTTCATCGTCTGAGGACATGGAGCAGCAGTTCTGATGGGAAACAAGAAGGACAAAGAGAAGTGGTGGAGTACAGAACATCCACAAAGAAATTCATCTAAAACATTTAAAATAATCCTTGATTTAACCATCAAAGATGTTTGACCTCCATCCAGACACATTTAGGATCTCCAGCTGCAGAAAACGTGTCAGATTTCTGTGTCGCTTCCTGAAGCTGAGAAAAAAACATTTTGAACTCCAGATTTTCAAATTACAGATTAATGAAGAGAAAGCAAACATAAACATGAAATAAAAGAGGCTGATAAATCTACACAAAGACTGAAAAGGATCCCAGTGCATCATGGGATATCCCCTTTTATCAACTGTTGTGGCAGAACCTCAGTCCTGTCAGCCTCTATAAACTCAGTCTGAGTGTGGAGCTGCTTTCTGGAGGATGTTTTCTCTCATCTGCTCTGTTGTTTTCCATGGGGAGTCGTGACCCCCCCCCCCCCCCCCACTGACACTAAGGATCCTTTTCTGTGGTTTTTCCACGGTCAGTCCCAGGTCAGCAGGGTCTGAGTCCTCTCTGTGAAACTGTCAGCTTCTGTTGATGAATCTGAACTGATGACATTAGATGAGGAATGTGTCTTCCTCTCAGTCTGTCTGCTGGTTTTTCTGGAGGCAGCAATGAAGGTTTGATGTTTTTATCCAAAAATGTCATGGAAGTAAAATCTCACATTCAGATTCAAGTGGACTGTCAGAGTTTAATAATAACCTCAGGACAGAGATAACCTGATCTGATTCATTCATACGTGTTTTTACTTCATGATTCATTACAAAAATCCATTTCAGGTTCCAACAAACCAACAGTCCACTCAGACAATGTTTCCTCCTTCAGTGTCACATCCAGAAACACTGAACAGTCTTCATCAGTGAAGAAGATTCTCATCTTCTCACCAGCTTCCTGCTCTGAAGGAAACATCTTCATTCATCATCATGGACAGCCAGACCAACCTCTGTAGAAACACAATCCTCTAGTTCCAGACTAAAGAAATGATCCCTGAAAGTAGAGTCTTAGTGAGTTCTGGATGTTGTTTGTCCTCTTCTGTCTGCAGACAGGAACTCCTGCTCCTGGTCTCCTCCTGCAGATCACAGACTCACACCTCCTCCAATCAGACTGCAGCTCGTTTCTGAATAAAAAAAGCATTTTAGTTCTTTTCAATCATTAAAGTAACCTAACAATGAAATGTTAAAATATCTTCAACTACACCAAGTTTTCCCCAACATCTTTGTCCAGTTGTGTCAAACTGTTAGGAATAATTAGAAATAGAATAGTTAGAAACTCTCTTTTTTACTATTATTACATTTACCTTTTATTACACTAATGTTTAAACTTAATCCACTGAGCATGTATTGTCATCTCAAAATTATATTACATTTGAAGACAGCACAGCCAAACTATTGTTCTAACAGTTTCTTCTCATCCTCCCTTTTCCTGTGCATGTTTTCTGCTGAGCAGGCCTCAGACTTATCTTCACTTTAGCCTTGGAGCTTCCCTCCAGCAGTAACCTGTGGGCGTGATTTTCACACGATGTCCATCGGACGATCTTCTGAATATGCAAATGCAGGGTTTTTATACCAAGCCCATCCCTGAGCTCGTTGGTTCGGACTTTGAATGTACCATGTTCATCTGTCTGTCCCCTTCGTGTTTGTGCGAAGTAAAACCTCCACAAAAGCTAAGTAACTGTCTCTGAGTGATTATTCATTATTTCTGTGTGTAAGAAACTGACGGGGTAACGTACCAACCTAATATTTTTTTATTAATACAGTCCTTTCTAGAAAATCCAGTTTCTTCACAGAAAGGAAATCCAAAGTTGATATTTTTCTGATTCGTCTGAAACTGACGTCCATCTGTTCGTTATCCCCTGGCAATAAAAACATAAAGTTGTTGTTATGGAGATACAAATCAACAGAAAAACAGTCAATTTGAAAAAAAAAAAGTGTGTTTTCCACCAATTTATCACATGTAGTCATTACCAATACGATCATCTTAATCAATGTGTTTTTCTGAGTCAGTTGAGGATGCTGATCGTAATGATAATCGCTCATGCAGAGCAGCAGGACTTCGGTCCAAAGTCTCCTCTGTAGCTCACACTGTAACCCCCCCTCACCCCCGCCTGCAGACAGAAGCTACAAGACTCACGTGGAGCAGCAGGTTCATTCTAACAGCCACAGATCTTTTTACAAGTGGGTTGTGGAAAATCTCCCAATACACACTATAAAAAATAATTTCAGACACAACTTATGAAGGAAAAGAACTTTATGTTAAAAGAGGAAACATGAAATGAAAATACGTAGAACCCAGCAGATCTAAACGCTACATAGTTTGTCCAAGTGGGGTTAGTGCGCATGCACGATTCAGCATCAGTACGAAACACAATTGTTTAAGCCACAGTCCGTGCACATCATTTATCAGATTTTTTAACCACTGGCACCTGGGGGGCTCCGTATATTTCAGCCCCTCAGAGCTGAACCTCATACTCTTTAGGACCCAGCAGCGTCTTGACTGCTGCAACTGGAGTCACGTGATTTCTGTAGAGAAGTGAGGGGTCGCAGAAGTGAGAAAAGTCGCAGCCATTCATGCACACACACAAACAGACACACAGAGGGAGGAGTTCTGCTCTCGGTCAGACAACAGAGTTTGTCCAGCAGACACAGACGTTGGAGTTTCTCCATTTTCTTCTTCGGTGAGTCTTTGTGTAAAAGTTGTTTTCTGTTCTCATCATGATGAAGCTGTTGTTTCTGATCTGTGAGGAAAAGAGCAGCAGACAAACACAACAGGTCACTGACTGACAACATGGCCGCTCTGAAAGTTTTCATGAAGGCCTGAGACGGTTCAGAGAAACTCTGGTCCCTGCAGACCAGCATTGCGTGGCGTAGGGCGCTGGCCAAACCGAAGTTCGGAAAGTTATTTATAGTTCGTATTTTTTATTATCACAGCTGTTTGTTAACATAGATTAACATGAAATGATCAGTAACAGAAGCTCATTGTAACCGATTGAGCACCGCAGCCGCTCCTCCCTCGCTTCCTTCCTTCCTCCCTCAGAGAGCGCGCCCCAGCGCGGCTCTCGCGGAGACGCGCGCGGGGGAGCGCGCTGTTGTTTACTTTTAGTTGAACCGTGTTTACATCCGATGAGAAGGCAAAAGAAAAACAATGGAGGGCTCAAAACAGAAAATGCCAGGAATGTAGAGGAATGAAGAAAAGTTGCTGTAATGGTTGAGAGACAGCAGGAAGGTTCTAGCAGTGACAGAAACAGAGGTGGAAACATTCAGGCTAAAGCTACTTGGTTCCAAACAAACTCACTCACCGGGCAAATAACACCCCCCCCCCCCCCGCGCTCACACACATTTGACAACATCCGTTTGTGTTCTCTATCTTCTGTTTGGCCATTTAACACAAAATGCATGAATGTTCTAGACTCGGATTCCAGGGGGTCAAACTCAGTCACACAGGGGCCTAAATTAAAAACATGCTTTAGGTTTTAGGCAGAACAAGATAAACATTTACTGAAAAAAACTAAAGCTGAACATAAATATGGATAAAAACAGCAACATTAATCCAATTTTGCTCTCTGTAAAATAAATTCTCTCAAAATTATACAAATATGAAGATGCTGCATGACAAAAGTCTGGAAATGTTAATAATTGGAAAGAAATAACAAATCATGTCTTTCTGTTTTCTTTGCTCTTTTGTCAATTTTAAGAGCTGAACTCCTGCATCATTTTTAGAAATAACTTTGTTTCTGTTTTGTGTGTCTTTGTGAAACATTTCAGAGGATTTGATTTTTTAAAATCTGTTATTGTGAAAATCATTTTTAGGTCTATAAAACATTAAAAACTAAATCATAGAACTCATCAGTGGGATTACTCCAAAAATATTTGGCATTTCCCTAATTTAGTGAAACACCAACAGTAGAAATCCTCCAAAAAACCTCAATAAAAAACCACTTCCGGCTACCAATAAAATGGTCCCAAGTGTCTTCCAGCTGTACTGATCAGATTTTACAGAATCAATAATCATGAAGAAAATAAAGGAGCTTGTTTGTTCTGATTTTGTTTTAAATAATTTTTTGAACTAGATATACCAAAACACTGATACAGTTTTTATCCTTTGAAACAACACTGAATGATGATAAAAGCTGCTTCTAGAAGTAGAAGGATGTGTGATGGTGGTTAGATGGTGATTTAGTTTCTCTCTATGTTAAAAGTTTGGATTATTATTATTTTTGTGAGTGACTATTAAGTTTACAGCCTTTTGCTTTTAAGATCACTCTGGCTGAACGACATTTTGGATCTTAGTTGAACATTTGGAGATTTTTGATAACAATGAATAAAAATATGCTTAAAATAAAAAATGTCTCTATTTTTACATATAGTTTAGTCTGTTTTCTTTTGAAAATCTTCCCAACACAAAGTTTATATCAAACAGCTTTGACGAAGGTGAGAGAGAATCAGGACAGATGGACGGAAACAGGTTGGTCTGATGGTGGACACTCAGGACAAAGACAGTTCAGACCAAGGCAGTCATTTTAAATAGTATTCTTATTTTAAAAATAAACATGCATTAGCAAGATGTTTAATTATTTCAAACAGTTAATAATCCTTGCTTGGCCATAGGATTTAATATTTAATATTATATTATTTAATATTTATCATATTTGCCATAGGATTTAGCGGAGAAGAACACAGAGTAGAGGTTGGTGATGCATCTGATATCAAAGAGAGCAGAGATGACTTCAGGTAGAAATAATTCAACTATTAAAGTCACAGAAACCTATATGTTCATTCTGGTTTAAACTTCTGCTGTACATCTGTTCACTTATTTTAGGAAAACAAGAGCAGACATACATGACAAGTCAGTCCCAACAGAGAAGAACGAGGAGAGAGGTTCAGCTGATGATGATGATGATGATGATGATGGCGAAGAACAGAGAGGAACAGAGGAGATGCTGGGTCATTTAATGTGGTCAAACACAGCGACTCAACATCATAACCTGCTAAAATGTTTTTTATTTAAATAATCAATATAATTCTGAACTTCATGGATGTTATCTTCCATCTTCTTGGTGCTTAGCATATGAAACAGCGGCCATTTTGATCCAAATTCTCAACCCCATTACTTGTTTTAATGTTACGAGATTTTAATATTTGTGTTGTCAGAAATAAACATTTATTTCAATAATAACCATATAATTCAATCAAAAATGTCATACTGCTTGTTGAATAGATTTCAGTTCCATGTAAAAGTTTTGAATACGACGGCACCAGCAGCAGGGAGAAATACCTTCAGAGAGAGCGGGAAAGATGGAAGAAGAATGTAGAAGAAGAGATGAAAGAAATGCTCAAAGAATTGGTGTCTTCAGCAGAAGATCCATCACAACAATACTCAAGGTTTGGACAGGAAGCAGTGTTATGAAATGTCCTTTGATGCAATTCATTTTACATTCCTTATAAAACAAGGACAAAAGGGAATCCTTTCCACAAACAAACCAAAGTTTGTTTTCCGTTGTAGGCAGCGTCTATCTGCTCAGAGGAAGGACAGAAGAACAAAAAATAAATTCAAGAGGCAAAAAGCTGAACTACAAGAAAAAAATGAAAAAGAAAAATCCAAAAAATATGCCAACGTTTAACAGATTCTGATTCACCATGTTCAAAAGTAAAACCAACTTAAAATTGCGTCATCAATCCCCCCCCAAAAAAACAACCTTACTTTACCATGAATTACATTTAAGAAATTAGAAATAAATATAAAAAAAATCACCAAAGACGAATAAAGCAGCTGAAAATAAAAATCAAATACAGGTTGCAAAAATCTGAAAGTGACTCACTTGGATTCTAAAACAAGAAAATGAAAAATCCTGAAAGAGATCCAGCAGGTTTTCTGAAGCCTCAAAAGAAAAAATTAAGGGATTCTGTGTTAGAGATGATGTGAGTAGAATGATCCCAGGAACCAAAAAACACCAAAGTGGAAGAAATTCAAAATGCAGAAAAGGTTCTATGTTCATATGCTGTTGTAGTTCTCCATTATTATTTTTATAAACTTCATTAAACTGCAATTTCCTTTTAATTTTCCTGTGCTTATGAAATGAAAACTCTGCTACAAACTCCCAGCATTGAATTTTAGAGGATGGAATTCCAAATAAATCTGTGTTTGTCCCTTCAACCCCGTCACCATGTTCAACCCCGTTATGCCTGTTTCAACCCTGTAACACAACAAGTGTCAATTTATTTATAATAGTATTAATAATAATAATACAGAATTGTGTGTTGACTTTTGTCTAAAATGATGAGAACTATCTTAAAGTCTGTATTTTGGATTACAAATCTTCCAATAATTTGCCCATTTCAGGAAAATGACCACTGTGAATTTTGCCAGTTAGTCACATTTTAGGATTTTAGAGAAGAAAAACATTTATTTAAGAGAAATGTTCAGTTTGAAATGATTTAATTACAACAAGGGACATATAATAATTTAATCATATTGAATTTTTCATAAACAATTTTATTTTAATATTCATGGAGATTCCATAGTGTACGTAACAGGGTTGAACATTTACTTTTACCACAACTATGTGGGGGAGGGGCTCATTCAATTCAATTCAATACAATTAAATTTTATGTAAAGCCCAAAATCACAACGGTCGTCTCGATGGGCTTCGTACCGCTAATTGTAAAGTAAAACATCAAATCCAAAGGTTAATGAACACATGGAATTCAACAGGAAAATACTAAATTGAACTAACAAACTGACTAAACTAAACTGGACATCCCTGCCCTTAGACCCCCCCCTTCGCTCTTAGACTCACCGCTTCTGATTCCAGACCTGCAACAAACTAACAGCTGCTGTAACGCGTTTCAGTTTCTTTGCCTTTGCGTTTGGTTCCTTGTTTTTCTTTAGAGGTCTACGTTCATTTCCTGTTTTATTTTGTAGGGTTTCCTGTTTTGTTGCTGTGGTGAGTTTTACTTTGGGTCCCCATCTGTCCTGATTGTGTTCACCTGTGTCTCATTTGGCTGTATGTATTTAAGTCCTGTCCTTCCCTTCCTCCTGTGCTGGTCCATAGTTTGATGTTATGCTGTTCCCCTTTCTCTGTGTAGCTTTTGTGTCTCCCCTTCTGAGTATTTCACGTTTTGAGTTTCTAGCCTGCTTAAGCAGTGGTTTTTGGTTTTGTAGTTCTGGTTATTAAAGCCCCCGTTCCTCTGCAACCTCCTGTCTCCTTCATCCTCTCTGCGCCTGGGTACTGTCCCAACTTCTCCCATAACAGATGCTTCCTAATAAAAAATAGTTGTCATCCATAAAATTTATGTACTTCATAGGGTTTACTGGATTTTGAGGAGTCTGCATCAAAATGAAATTTTTTCTATCATCTCACTCATCTCTAGTCTAAATGTTTGACAGATTTTGGCTGCATTTACACTGCAGGTCTTGATGCCCAAATCCGATTTTCTGACATCCCGCTTACATCCTCTTTTAAAGTGACCCGTATCCGATTTTAGCATTTACACTATACAATGCTGAAACTATCAAACGTAGATGTTCTGAGGACTACGTAGCAGCATGATTTGAAAACACGAAGGAGGAGGCGACCTCTACAAATTATTTTTTATACGGAGAGTGACCAAAGAAGGAATTAAAAATAAACATGAAAGGTGAATTTTACAGAGAATGTGAATGAGAATGTGAACAATATGGTGGATGTAGTGCGGACAACAGATGATTTGACGATGACGACAGAGGAAACTGACGACTTGACGATGGCGAATGAGATAAAATGTATGGGATTTTAGAAGGACAGGTGTTGGGTGGAATAGAGAAGAAACAGAAAGATAAGGACAAGGAGAAATTGCATAAAGTATTCGTTCAGATGCATTTGAAACAGACTTGAAGTACGATGACATTTATTCATCAGTTACGGGAAAAAGAATTGGAAATGATAAAACAGATGCAGGAGTTGGATAAGAAGGTGAAAGAAGTCTCATGGAAAGAAAAAGGGGAAGCTAAACGGAAGCATAAGGAAACTGACAAAATTAAACGCACAGTGCATCAACTGACTCTTGCAGCCACAGCGTTGACTATGGTGAAGACAGAACAAGACAGTCATAAATCTGCCGTGACAACATCTTCTCTCCAGACACCCCTCTCTGGC
>JAUDJI010001684.1:0-10005 GCA_037389245.1 Oryzias sinensis
AACTTAGTATTAAATGTGTAGAAATTAAGTTTTCTAAATACTTGATTGTTTTAATATGATATTCTTACTTTCTAGGACGATTTTATTAGGTTTTCATCTTCTCTACATCAAAAGCAAAAAAGGAATGGATTATTAAATATCAATTTTTGTGTAATTATACTAGACAGAGTTTTACTGCTGACAAAATATGTACAATTTTTTCACAAAATGAATTGTTTTAGATATACCTGCAAATAGAAATGAGTTTTTTGTTTTGAGTCATTAGAGCTAATTCTTGAATGTCATCATTATGGTTGAAATGTTTTTTTTTATACATATTTAATTCTAACACGTTTAATGTAGGGCGGTGACGATAACCGCATCACTGCAGTGATGACGTCATCACCGCACTTTTTTTACGCACTTTTTTTTGTAACTTTTTTCATATGGTGCGTGTTTGGAACTATAATAAACACATTAAACACATTCATCTTTGCTGATAATTTCCTTTTTCTGCTAGTCCTGTGTTCAGACTTTCCTCCTTTCTTTCAGACTGTTGTCTCCTTTTCTCCCACCGCGCGCGCTCTCACTGTCTGCCACTGCGCTGCACGTTACACGCGGCTCCCTTTACAGTTACACAAACAGGCGCTTTCAGAAGCACACATGCTTATTCTACAACAGAAGTTTCCGTCTCGCGAGGAAATACGACAAATTTACTGCTTTCTAATTCTTAATTTACATTGTATTCATTTCCATTACAAGCTGCGTGCGTTTCTTCTTGGAGGATTTTGTGTTGGGGGGGGGGGGGGGGGTATTACTGTTGTCCTTCACTCCGTAACACCAAATGTAACCCTGGCTATGTTCACACTGCAGGGCTCAATGCTTCACATTTCCAAGTAAATCCGAACTTTTGTGATCTCCAGTGTGACCGTGACACGACCCAAACGAGACCCGCATGCGCAGAAGCCAGAAGAATACTCAACGGTGAACGACGTCACTTGTTGTTTGCAGAGCAAACGTTAACAATGGATATCAACAACAGTGTTGTCAAAAGCGGAGCTCTTTTTGTAATATTAAATTTATTTTCACGAAGGAGCAGCACAATTACAATCTTCTCATTTTAAGAAGGCAATGGAGTCGGGATCGTCTGTACCCACTGTTGTGGAAAGGAAATGTGCATGTGTTGGGGCCGCGCGCCCACGTGTGTGTGTGTGTGCAAGCGCGTGCCGCGATAGAGAATGGGGGGGGGGCAGTGTGGGCGCGCATTCATGTTGTGTGTTACGGATGAAGGAGGACGGTAAAAACAGAAGGTTTCCCCCAGAATAAATGCTATGGACTCTTTATTTACCCGTTCTGGAGAATCTAAGGATCAGAACAGGGAGGAGGAGGATCGCCTCGGGTCCCCCGCGCTTGAGCACGGTCGGAAAGGGGAGAAAGAAAAAAAAGTTATCGCGGGAAAGGTTCAACACCACGCTCTGCCATTTATCTGGAAATCTTTTCAAAAACCGCCCAGTTGCGATGAGAGCCCTGGAGTTTGGCCTGAAAAGGGCGATCACCCCAAATATTAATCCAATCAGTGACCTCCCTTCACTTCACTGACGGGTCTCAGCAGCATCGTCCACCATGGTTGATGTTTACGTTCTCGTTCCCGCCTACTTCAACGCAAAATGATGACGTTTGTTGCGTGTCGATGACGTACGGTTCGGAATCAAGTCGCCTGGCCGGTCAGACGGCGGTCGCAATTGAAAAGAACGGCTACAATTCGGAATCAGGACGGCAAACCCACGGGGCCTGGGTCGCAATTGAAAAGATCGGATCTGTGTCATTCAGGCTAGGTTCACACTGCAGGCTGAAACGACCCAATTCCGAATTTTTTGCCCCTAAGCGGCCCAATTCCGATCTTTTCATGACAGTCTAAATTCAGTAGAAATGAGTCGTTAAGATTATATATATAGTACTTCTCTTATTGATACTGCTTTCAATCCTGTATTCTTATCGATACTTTTCTGTGTAAAAACAAGGATGGAGAAGACAAACAACAATCTTTGTACATAAAAACATTTTATTTTTGAACCATTTAACCCTTGTTCTATCTTATATGACCTAGGGTTGTGCCGATGGACGATATCATCGTCCATCGTGATGGGTGACTGACATCCCGATGGAGAGACCACCATCGTGATGCCACGCCCCCGCCACGTTGCGCGGCGACATCATAAGCCGCGGTTACATGTACAAAATATCTTGATGGGATCAATGGTCGGATTAGAATCCAACCGTGTACATGGGCCCAGAGAAATGTTTTCAGAATATAAAAACGTTCACTAAGGTCACAATTTTGGTCGGAATAAATCATTCGCACATGCGCAGTATTCGCACATGCGCAGTTTGAAAACCGGAAGAGGATACAACTTCCGCCGAGCGGCTTTTTTTCCAAACTTTATTGAATGTTACAATTCAATACAAAAGGATAACAGCGCTGAGCGGCTATATATATTGACATGTCAGCTCGGTAAAATACGAGATGATCTTCTAAACGTGCTTTTAATAATGTTACGGTTATTATGAAACACCTGTTCGCTCATCATTTGAATTTTAATCCGTGTGGTAAGTGCTTTTTCTGAACGGAGCCAGGATTAGCAGTATGCTAACACGGGCTAACAACATTAGCTTTGGGTGGCGCTGCATCCTGTGAATAACATCAGCCTTTATTTAGTCGGGACACGACTGGAAACACAAATCCACGTGATTGTTTGAATGTTTTCTAAGGACTGAGCCACATTTCTGCTTTGAAGCTCAAACCCCTGTGTGTGTGCTGACGATCCGAGCTGTGCTCAGACACACACTTTTAGACCCGGTTCTGAGTTCGGTTGCTTGCACCCCTAGAGCTGCGGGACGGATCGCAGTCTTAAATCTCCCACACATACCGCCCATGCCCCCCCCCCCTTCCCATCAAACACAAAGCTGTAAATCCGCACTCTGCCGGTCCACTCCGCTAACTGCGAGAGCGGACTACTTCTTTTCTATCTTGCTTGTTACTTTTTCTGTTAAAGTCACTTCCCTCAGTTTATACTGGATCATCGCGGATTTACCATTAGTTGGGAAATAAAATGAAAAAAGCAAAATAACGAATAGCAGTTATATAAGAACGAAAAATGTAAAAATACCCCCCCCCCCCCCCCGACGATGTCATCGTCCATCCCGATGGTTGACAGCGAACATCGTCAACGGCCAAATTAGGGGACATCGCCCAACCCTAATATGACCCCACCCTTACTTTGACGTGTTCTCCCTACCATGACAAAGGTGGATAAAGGTGGAAAAAATTAGGGATGGGTATCGAGCCCCGGTATTGAACAAGCCCCGGGGCCACATTCTTCAAGACCGCAGTATCGTTAAGAACTGACCTGAACGGTTCTGCTATCGGTACTGGAGAAGTCACTTTTTTGTGTCCCACAAAATATAAACATTATCTGCCATATTGAACTCATCAAGTCAGTCAATTTTCCTTTAATTAATGATGATGTTAATTTCGCTGAACAGGATTATTAAATGTTAAAATAATACTAGTGTGTCTTTGTAATAATTTACTTACTTCAATGTAATAACTTAAACAGTGCAGCAAAGAACCAAATATATCAAATGGCCTTCTCCCTGCAAATAACAAGAACAGTGGAAATAATAATGCACAATGTTGTGTTTTAATTAATTTTACACTTTGTGTTGCATAATTTATTATTGAGGCGAAATATGATCTTTCAGCCTATTGATATGAAATGATCATTGTGTTTTACAGTGTTTGTAGTCCTGTTCATTTTCTCTCCTTTTTTATTTGCAACGTCTAAGATGGCTGACTCCCGATCTTTATAAATATAGCAGAGTGTAATAAAAATTCCCCTAGGAGCAATGTTGTATTGCTCTGAAATGCAGAACAATGTTGGATTTTAAGTTTTCTAACCAAAATAAAGTCTAAAGCTTACTGACATGCGTTCTGAAAAAACACATGTGCTTTGACACAGGGGCTTTATCTCCAGTGTTTACATTCTCTTTATTCCAGTAACTATTCAAGAGTTGACACAATCCCAGCAGATTCTATTGTGGAGAAAGCAGCCTCACACTGAGATGCAGAGCTGCACAGTAGGGACGTGATTACGTAATCACCTTGAATCAGCTGATTCTGCAGCGCAGAAAAGAGGCTTTTAGACCAAACTAAAGAAACACTCCGACACAGAGAGCAGAAACAGACACACTTAAATAGAGTGCAATTAAATGCGCCTAAAGTGCAGACAGCTGAGTGCCACTCATGGATAGCCAAAGGAGAGGAGGCGGAGCCTCCAGGAGAACCCACAGCTAACCTGCACACAAGACACAACAGGTAAAATAAAACAGAAATGAAGACTGTGACAGGCTTTTCACACCAGATTTGCATCAATATGCAATGTTTTAGAACGTATAGTGAAAAACTGTGGAGAACATTTTCAGGATTTGTTTTTGATAAGTTTATGTTACTGCTAAAAGGTATGGAGTACATAAAAATTGTAGTTTATGAGGACAATCAGGGGGGTATTCCAGGAAGCATGTTTAAACTCCCCTGACTTTAACACTGAACTCTGGCTGAAATCCGTCTGGGGGATATTCCAGAAAGCAGGTTATGCTAGCTCCCACGATAAGTTTGAGGCTAAGGAAGTTGATAACCTCAGCTTCCGGTTCCAGAAATGGAGGTATGTTTCAGGGTAGGTCAAGTTACCATGGCAACTCATGCTCTGAACAATTATATCACATCAAACATCAACACAAATTTACGTAACTTTTTCAGTCATATGGGATAAGAACAACAATGTCTGAAACTGGTCTAAGGTCTTAAAGGTCTTAAATCCTTAAAGTCCCTTCTTTTGCAGTGCTTACTTCCACCTTGCGTACTTAACAGTCCTTTCAACGTAAGGATTTCATGATCAATCCCAACGGCCACTCATTTCTGTTGGTCTGTATATCCTTCAACAGAACCACATCTCCTTCTTGGTTTATCCTGAGTCCACTCTGCAACGTTGACAAATAGTCCCTTTTCCACCTTTTCCAAAAGGTGTCAGCGAGGTGCTGAACGTGGTTCCACTGTTTTCCAAACAGCTGACCTGATGAGAAGCTTCCAGAAGGCGCAGACACGGTGCTCATTTTTTGTGTCAGTAAAGCAGCTGGGGTTAGCACCTCAGGACAGTCTGGGTCAGTTGATATGGCAACCAGAGGTCTAGAGTTCATGATTGCCATCCCTTCAGCCATGAAAGTACTGAAAACCTCGTGCGTCAGATGAGTTGAGTCTGTCTTCATTAACATTGCATCCAAGATGGGTCTGGCCACCCCAATTAGGCCTTCCCAAGATCCTCCCATGTGGGAAGCATGTGGTGGGTTAAACATCCAAACACAGCCTCTCTTTTGTAGGTGAGTGGTCTGGAAGAAGCCCCAGTTCCAGCTGACAGAAGTCTGGTTCTGATCCATCAGATCTCACTAGCAACAGAACCAAACCTTCACGTGTTGCAGCAACAGTTTCCATGTTTGGGAGGATCTTCTGAAGAACAGCTCAGTTCCAGATCACATCATGAAGTTTGATGTTTTCTTCATTCCAGGAAATCATCTGTGTCTCCTTTGATCTGTGCTGAGTCAGCACTTTGACTTCTTTTCAACTTTAGATCCATCATTTACAATCAAGGATGTATAGATATATATGATCTAGAACTTCTTTCTAGGATTCTGATGGACTTCATAAAGATGACTCCTCCCACTTTGGTTTCTGTCAAATGTAGAAAATCTCAAAGAACCAAAATCAATCCAGTTTGGATCAATTCTGTCTTTCAGATCTTTGGAAAAACTGAAGGAATCTCTGCATCCCAGATTTCTTCTTGGGTTTTGGTTTCTGCAGGTTTTCAATCTCTTCTTTGATCTGATTCAATGTGTCCATCAAGGTCTTTGACAGCATCATTTTCTCCTCCTCCTTCTTCTTGAGGGTCTCTGTGAGTGAGGAGATCTCCCCCAAAAGGGAGGACTGTTCTTGCTGCCGTTCTCCTTCCAGGTTCTTGTGGTTCTCCATCAGAGCTGGTCTCCATGGGACTGTTGCCTCCCTCTGTGGTGTCAGTCAGTCAGTCAGGAGGGAGGGAGGGAGGGAGGGAGGAGTCTTTGTCCTTCTGGACATATTCTTGGATCAGCTTGGAGTCCAGAGGACTCCTTCAGCTGTTGGGCTGAGAGTCTGGGAGCTTCAGCTGTCCTGCTTTTCTCTGCACTGACAGCAGCTTCCATCTCTCTATCTCTCTCTCTCTCTCTCTCTCTCTCTCCACGTTTGCTGGGTGTCTTTTTGCTGCAGGAGTGTTGACTTGGTCTCAGCCACAGACTGCTGACATGTTAGCTGATGTTTCAGCTGAGTCAGCTCTTCTTTCCAAGCTGATGTTTCCTGCAGAGATTCCTGCATGAGTTCCTCCTGCTCTTTCTTTCCCAGAGTTCCTGCAACCAGACGGAGTCTTTGTGCTTTGGAGCTGCTTCTCTTGGATGAAGCGCTTGGTTAGCTCACTTTGATCTCTTTCATGTGGGACTTTGTCTTGAAGCGGATCAAACTGAAGGTGGGACTCCCAAAGCAAACGTTCTGGGATATTTGCTTCAGCTCTGTGCTTCTGTTCTCTGGTTGCTTCTTTGCTTTGGTTGCAGAGACTTGGAGCTCTCTCTCTCTCCATGCAGATCAGCAGCTTCTTTGGAGGCAGAGGCAGCTGTGTGGGAAGTCTCTGCAGGTCCAGAATCTTCTGATGGATCAGCAGCTGCTGCAGGTTCCTCTGGGTGGAAACACATTTCTGCCAAACAGAACATCTGTTTGTCTTTGTTTGGATGGAAAACGGAGGAAAAAAACTTATTTGGAGAGAAATCTGCTTTGTTTCTTGTTGCTATGAGGTTGTTGAACAAATGTGGACACTTTCACAGCTTCACTTCAAATGACTTCCAATAGACAGAAATTATACATTTTCAGTTTATTAAAATAAGTTTGTGAAACATTTTTGATGTTTTTTCTGTAATTCTAGGTCTGATGTCTTCATACATGATGGCTAAAATAACAAAAACCAAATCAGTCAGGTCTGTAGTTTGAACTTGGATTAGAAATGAGAAGGGCGACACCTTCTGGCTGAATCCAGAACTGCATCTTCTGGTCAGAAAAGTGTTGAAAAACCTCAATTGTGTCTGTAAAATGTCTGCAGCTTTTTTGTCTGAAGACATGAATAAAGTCTGGATTTGATCCTTAATGAATTTTCATATTTCTTTGTCCTTCAGTCTTTCTTTCAGTCTCAAACACACTGGTTCATTTGATCCTAATGAGAACATGTGTGAGGCTCCAACATGGCTGCCTTCACTGCAGGTTCCTCTTCACAGCATGTGTTTGTGGATCAACACACAAACAACAACCGGTGCAGGTGAGGAAGTGTTGCTGTTGTTGCCTTTGCCTGCTTCCAGCCTACAGGCACAGTTTTCTGCTCCATATGAGGTGGAAAAGAAAATGAATGACACCAATTTTAGGATCCCAACTCATGACAAAGAGAAGAAATGTGGAGTTTGTCATGTCAACATGCTCAAGCCTTCTTTTTCCAGAGGGGAGTCCAACTGTCCTTCTAGTGATGCTCCGGTAGTCTCCATGTGTTCTCGTCCCTCAGAAGATCAGATTTCAGAGGATGGGCTTGGAGAGAAAAGTGGAGTTGTGCTACTGCTTGTTTGGGAAACTCTGAAATCTGAAGCCAACTAGAGAATTTCTGCTCATATCTGTCTCCACCTGCTGGTGGTGACATCATGGTTTGATGGAGGAGAAGTTGTTGCTGTTTTCTGATCCTCCTGGTCAGGCTGGAAACAGCCTGGAGATGTTGTGAGTCCATCACAGGGTTTGGTCCAAAGCTCCAGTGCAGCCTCTCACCTCCTCCACCTTCCTCTTTGAGGGAGGCAGCAGAAGCTCCTCCTCTTCTTCAGCTGGATGATGCTGTCCTCCACCTGCAGCTGGACCTGGATGTTCTCACAGACCATGTGGCCTCATGGATCAGAAGGTTGAGGGTTCAAGTCCCTTCATGGTTGCAGTCAGACAGAAGAAGAGTTTGGTTTGGATCCTTTCTTGTCTTTCTGTTCTCATTGAGTCTCTTCTAGTTCCAGGTCTGGTTCAAATAGTGGAATCATCCAAAAGGATGAAAACAGTCCTCCAAGCAGACATCAGATTGAAAAGCTCATCAAAGAACACATCCAACTAGCCAATCAGCAAAGCACTGACAAGCTGGACTTGTGCTCTCCTTCAGTGAAGAACCTCCTCCTGCTGCTCCTCCATCTTTAGCTCTGACTTTGGAAGTCTTAGCTCCTCCTCCTCACCATCACTGTGACTGTTGACGTCTTCCAACTCCTCCAGAAAGCTGTTTTCTGATGAAGCTCTAACATCTCCTCCCTGTTGCTGCTTTCAGTCCAAACTCACTCTGTTCATGTCAATTCACTCCAGAGAAAATCCTTTTTCTGGGAAGAATTTGCTCCAAGTTTTCCTCCAACTAAGAATCTGCAAACCCAGATGAGAACTCCCAGCAGGAAAAGAATTCATCTGCAGGAAACTAGAAAAAGGCCTTTTTGTGGGAGGAAACCATTCCAGATCTTTACAAACACCAGAAATCCCAACTTTTCCCCCACTTAGCCTGAGTTTGGGTTCCAGGAAGCGGTGTGTGTTCAAGCTCCGCCCCCAGCAGCATCTCATGAAGCCCCTCCTCCAACATGAGGCCACTGGGAAATTCTGAATGAACCTTTACATTTCAACAGAAATTTCAAGCTAAAAACAGGAAAAAAAAAACTCTCTTCATGTTTGAAAACAATCAAACATTCAAACAGGAAGAGAAAACGACGTTTGTCAGGAAATCAACAGATTTGATTGATTGTAAATCTTCTTCCTGTTGGAGTTTGATGAATGGAAGTAGAATCTGTAGAAAGTCAGTTGATGTTTTCCATTTCAGTAAATGAAGGTTTGATCTGCAGATTTCCTGATCACTTTCTGACTGGGATCCAGACCTGATCTAGACGTGACTCATGAGGAAGCAAACAGCACAGAAACTGCTCTGAATGTTCCCTCTTCTTCACTTTCTGTCTGACTTCAACCATGAAGGGACTTGAACCCTCAACCTTCTGATCCATGAGGCCACATGGTCTGAGAGAACATCCAGGTCCAGCTGCAGGTGGAGGACAGCATCATCCAGCCGTCACAGACTGGGGGCGGAGCCTGGAGATGACTGCTGAAGGTCAGAGGGCGGAGCTTCATCAGGATGAAGGTGCTGCTTGGATTCTGCTTTGATGTCCGTCTGTTCTCAGTCCCTTCATGGCTGCTGCTCAGAGCTGTTTCTGGATGTTTCTGGAGAATTCATGTCTTTACTGATCCAAATGTGGATTTCTGTTTTTTTTGGACTTTTCTTGATTTCAGGCTTTTAGCTTCTGGAACTTTCTTTGTTTCTATGCTTTAACTTCCAAACGGGTTTATCTAAGACAATCTGATTGTTTTTCATTTGACTTTCTATGAACTTTCTGTTTCATCTTTGAGGATTTGGACTTTTGAAAGACTTTTAGCTGCAGTTTCATCCTTTGAACCAGATGGATCTGAATCTAGAGTCAAAGATTCTAAGGAAATCATGGATTCACAGACATTTGATTGAATTTCTGTCTGGATCAGAAACCAACAGCAGACATTTCAAGCCGTCATCTGTTCCTAATGTTCATTCCCCGCCATCATTGAAAGCTTTTGGAATAGTCCCTAAAGCCAGCGATCGGGCCGCTTTGGAGCATGAACTCATCACTCGGTGTCACGGTGGCAGAGAGATGACAGATCCCAAATCTGAGGCTGAAATGATCACGTCCTACCAGCTCCACTCTGGATTTGGGACCAAAAACCTTTGAAGATGTTGGAGCATTGTTGGAGAATAGACTGACAACATTTGTTTGGAAGAAAGATTGACCTTTGACCCCTCCCTCATGTGTTCCACATCCAGCTGCAGACAC
>JAUDJI010001685.1:0-10002 GCA_037389245.1 Oryzias sinensis
CACTGCTCTTCATACTGAGCCGCTGCATCCTCTGCAGCGTTTTTTCCTTCTGAAGCCCGCGGTGCAGCTGCAGGTGTGTTTGTTCGGGAGAGGAACATAGTGATAGGCAGTTGTTGTCGCTCTTTTTTCTTCTTTGCTAAAGATCCTTATACACCGACATGCCACCATCGATTATGTTGGAGAACTGTAATGAACGGCTCATCAAAGGGTCCCATTCTTGAGCTACTCGCTGAGTGACTTTTTAGCCAATCAGAATGCAGAACACAATGCACAATCCAAATCCGTGAAGTAGCGAAACCGTGAAAAGTAAACCGTGATATAGCAAGGGATCACTGTACCACGCACACACCTCCCCTCCTTGCTCACCCCCCCCCCATCTGCACCTGCACTCGCCCCTCCCCTTGTCTCTCGTGGATCGCACTCCAATCAGCACACACACACTGCAACACTACCCTTGTATTGATCAAGTGGTATAGGTTTATATGGGATTAAGAAAGAAAGCAGTGCTAGCAAATTGTGTTTCCAAAAAGTAATTGTTACATTAATCTAATTCAATGTCCCTGATTTCATTTTATGTAGATGCAATCCTGCAGGAATTAAAAGAACATGGCAGCAGCTAAAAGGGAAAAATCGAGTCTTCAAAATCTCTCAGACGACGAACACATTATAATTTCTATGAATTAATGCAGCCTCTCGTCATTGGGTCCTCCAAAAAGAACAAGCCATTCTTGTTTCTTAGACCGTCTCTGTGTGACGGAAATGTGGGCAATGAAGGTTAAAGCGAAAAATACCGCTTCGTCTTTAAAAAGGGGAGGGGACCGGCAGAAACTTTGAGTTTAGAGAATAAAACCTGCTCCCGACCAGGTTAGGTTCACAGCATAAGTAACCATGGACACGGACTCCGAGTAGAAGTTACCTCTCTTTCAGAAACGGGTTTGACTTACTCTGCTTTCTCTGGTTTAACAAACCTCCCATTCTGAAACGGAAAACCCAGGGTTTCCCTGATTTCAGGGTTAATGCACTCAGAGTTTACACTTAACCTCCTTTCTGAAACAGGCCCCCAGTCACATAGCTTAAATGTTATATCACTGTTGTTGTAAAAAATAATCTGTCGCTTTGAGATTATTTTCCTTGCGTGTTCAAAAAAGTTGAGGGGAAGAAACCACGGGATTCCACTGGATAAAGTTTAACAAATTTATTCCCTAACAATATTTCTAAAAAGTAAAAGATAATAAAACAGAATAAAACAGAGTAAAAACAGATCGATCTGGGTGTCCAAAATCAAGGCCTGCAATACGCAAGAGGTTACATTCCGAATTCACATGCAGCTTGTCTGGAGACACAGGAAAGTTTCTTGAGTGCAGACTTTTAAACACATGTGGTCAGAGTCTCCTCCTCTGTAAGCAAGATGGCTGCTGTATCCCCGCCTCTTGCCGCTCGGATTGGCTGGCAAGGAGCCTGCCTACTTCCTTAGTCCATACTTGGAGTCAGCAACTGTTTCCCGCGTCTGAAGTCACCTCCCAGACTGACATGGTCCCGCAACCAAATGGCTCCCTAGGTGGCCCCCCACATGTGGCCGGATCTTTTTAACATACAGTAGACAATACACCTTTGTTCCCCACACGGGAGCAGATGCCTGTGGCGATTCCCAGGGTTTGAGTCAGTCTCAGAGATGATTGATTTATGATCCAAGTCAGACCTACAACCAAATGGCCTCAGAAGATCAAAGACTGTTTTCTCCTGTAGGGGGGTTGAGATTGGAGCTGCAGCATCACAACCTCTTTACATATGCAATGTTCAGGAAGCCCCTTTAAATTGAAATGACTGAAACCCACACACAGTAAACCTAAAAGAAAACCTTCAAAGAAATAAAGATAAGATAAAAACCTAGGAGAAATACGAACCACAAAAAATAAATTCCTTCACTGTGCTGGCCTCTTTAAAAGAAACTTTAGCTTCATCATCTGAACAAAAACAAACGTTAAGAGGTGAACTGTGTTTACTGTATTTAGAGTTTGTCTGAAACACGCTACACGTTAGCAGTGTTAGCATATTCACAATACCTGTAACTCACAACTTTGTTTGCAACAAAAAAACAAAAACAACAGATTGATACCGCTAAAACAAACATTACTGTGACTATGCTAACTCTCAACCTTGTTAATAAAAAAAAAAAAAAACAGTTTGACACCGCTTCATGTAAGCCGTGTTAGCATGTTAACAATAACACCCAATCTTGTTGACAACTCCTAAAAAAACAGACTGATAATTTGGCAGAGCGTCTGTGAATGACTTGAACATCATTGAGCACAACCAAAATCAATCACATATAAGGCGCTCCGGTATATAAGGCACACTGACATTTAAAAAACAAACAAACAAGGCTTTTAGGTGTGTCTTGTCGCGCAGAAAATAGGTAAATAGAAAAGCACAACATCCATTTACAGACATGACAAAGAACTTATGGAAGATTTTGGGTGTAATACCCAAACTGAACGCACAGCTGGATGGCCACGGGGAAAAACAGCTCTTTACAAACAATCATTGTACAGGTGAATGTCTGTCTGATCGTGATGTCCCACCTGTGATCATCTGTATGGAAGGATTAGGACCACGAAGAAAGAAAAAAAAGGGCATGAAAAATTCTGACTTTAATCACAGAATTGTGACTTTTTCTCTCAGAATCCTGAGACTAAAATCAGAATTTTCCATCTCCATGGCCCTAATCCTCTTCTGTACATCTAAGCTGACCTTCAGTGAAGTTTGAGCCATTTAAAAAGAGAACTTGGTTTCTCTTCTTCTGACAAATCTCATCTCTTTTTCCAAAGAGGAATATCTCTAGGGATCTAATAGTCAACCAACTACCGGTATTCTCAAAAGTTAAGAAAATAAAAGCTTCAACCATTATCTAACGTTTGCACAGAGAAGTTTTTTTGTTTTGCGATGGAACAAAAAAAATATTTTGATAAAATACAACCAGGTATTGCAAACAATATGAAATCATCAGCATTTCCTGTAGTTTTTCTGTAACAGTTACAGTCGAACAGCTGGTTGAGCAGGGAAATTTCCAGATGTCACACGAAAACCAATTTAGCTAAACAACATTTTTTTTAAAGGATGTCAACAGTCAATAAGTCTTTAATGAAATTGAAAGAATTTCTCTCATTTTCCACGTGGGTGGCTGAGCTCTGTCGTCAGTCATCTCCTCATGCTCCGCCTCTGTGTCTTTTACCCTTTATTGTAGTAAAACTTGAATGAGGCAGATGAATAAAAGATGCCGTCTGTGTTGCAGAAGAGTCGGCTACATCAAGCAGATCTAACACATCGCAAGAGCCCAGTCAATTATTCAGCAGCTGGATCTCTCAGAGAGAGGCCCTGCCCTGCAGACAGATCACTGTCTAAGTACACCAGAAACCTCCAGAACCTGCTGTCAATCAAGTCCTTTGTTCAGTGCCATTCATAGATTTTACAAATGTTTACCCGTTTCACTGTAGAAGATGTTGGTGTAATCGTAAAATACTAGCTGCTGAGAATGCAAACAAGGATGTAAAGCTGAAAATCCTATTCAACAAATACTTGTTAGAAGCTTTTATTAGAAAAAGAGACAGCAGCCTCGCAGCTAAAAGCTTTTACACAATAAGAGCTGTGAGTCCTTTTGCCATTTTAGATGAGAAAGGTAATATCGCTTTCTTTTATTGTGAAAAACAAAAGGGAGCAAAAACCTTTATGATTTAAACTAATGAATTGAACAAGTTACTTTTTTTCCTTTCTTAATTTTCATCACCACTAAAGCTTCAACTCTCATCTGTTTATATTTGTGCTGAGAATATTTTTTCTTCCTTCTCGAGCTCAGAGTTTTTACTGAATGAGTTTCTGTTCAATGACCCGGTTCACCTGTGACAGTAAAAGTTTTAGTATTATTCAATTGAATTGTATTCATTTATGATCCTTTTTGATTGTATGTTTACCTTACAATTACCGGTACGAAGCCCATTGAGATGACGGTTGTTGTGAATTTGGGCTACACAAATAAAATTGAATAGGATTAGTGGTCTGTGATGATGATAGATCTTATTTAACAATTGACACTGGAGAATTTCCATGTTTGACATGGCAATCTGCAGCCCAGGAGCTCCTCAGGGAACCCTCTGACTCCCAGCACACCTGGAGCTTCCTGATGACAATGTAGCGGTGGGGTGTTTTAGAGATGGGCAAAAAGTGGAGCACAGAACATTTGGACAGCATAATGATCAGCAAACTATCTCCATTTAAACACCACGAAAACTAGGAGATGGTTGTGGATTTTGGGAATTGAACGACACAAATGAGCTCATTATTGTCATGGGTGTGGATGGTACGGTGGCCCTTAGGTGCAAATCATTCAACAAATCACTCGACAACAACATTTCAAAGGTTACAATGACAATTAAAAAAAACACCTAAATAAATGTTAAAAACCAGCGTTACATTTTAGAAAACATAGCAACATTTTCAGATACCCAAAACGTAAAAACAAAAATGAAAGAACAGTTTAGAAAACAAAATTAATTTCCAGAAAACAAAATGGAATGTTAAAAAACAGAGAAAACTGTCAGGTGGGGAGGGCTGGGGAGCATGAAGGACCGAGAATGCAGAGACGGGAGGCACACGGTCCCAAGGCAAGGGGTTTATTCTAAATAACAAAAAGCGCCGCAGAGCAGGAAAACAAAACTAAACTCACTGTGGGGATAGCATGAAGACATGGCAGTCAGGGAAGAGACGTAGAGACATCAATAACGTTAGAGCCGTTAAATGAGAGACATTAATGGACCAGCACAAGAGGAAGGCAGAGACGAGACTTATATACAGACAGGACTGACAAGACACAGGTAAACATGATGATCAGGGCAGATTGGGACCAAGGAAGTGAAACTCAAGAACATGACAAAACAGAAAACCTTTCAAAATAAAACAGGAAACAGAACTCAAACATGACAGAACAAGATAGAACGCAAAAAACAATACAAAGAAACCCAAACCATGACAGAAAACAAAATGAAATGTTGGAAAAATAAAACACAATGAGAAACCGGAAAATGTAGGTACTAAGGGACATCGCTGATTGGATGATGTTCAGTGTCCGAGTCAAATAACTTTTAGTTAAAATGATGGACAAACGTGATCGTCCAATCAGCATGTCCCTCAATAGGACACAATAAATCTGTGACTCAAAGAGAAGACAGTCAGAAAAAACCTAGTGAGTCATTTTAGTCCAAAACACAGACACGCTGCAAGTCTGACTCTACGTTGATGTCTTGAAAGGAGCGAAAGTTGGTGCCTCAGAGATCGAGTCGTCTTTGGAAAAAGAGCTGCATAAATAACTCATATTCCATTAAAAGTGTGCTAAAAGTAATATTTTTATCATATACATGGATATAGTTTACTCTAAAAGGCTTAAGAAAAGCACAACATAGGCCTTTTAAAATGACAAGTCACAAGTCTCCTCATACTGAGGGCAGAGTTTTTTTTTAATGATAATTTACTATAATTGTCACGGTGGTGGGTGGCTCGAGAGCCGGTTGGACCCAGATGCAGAGGCGGAGGTAGGGATGGCCCGTTTGACACAGGGCTTCGGCGCGCGGTTCACCTTCATGAAACAGAGTGTTTCGGCACAATGTTTCGAAGCGTGTGTCAACCAGCGCAGATCACGTGATTGATGACGTATGACGCGCCAAATGCATCACTCACCTGAACCAGGTTTCAGATCTCAGGTGTGTTTGATCAGAAGGGCGCGCTGTTGTCTATAAATACAGATGAATCCCAAACAACGTTTCCCGACCAGTTCTGTTGTTTCCCGTGTATCGTAAGAATCACCGTCATGGCACCCGGTAAAAAACGTTCTGTGGCTTGGGATCATTTCAACCTGATTTCTCCAAATAAGGTAATACACTATTAACGTTATTTTATTAGTAGCCATTGCTGATTATGTCAGTTTTATAGGTATGTCTGTCAGTTGAAAGGAATCATTTTTATTCTTTCCATTTCTTTTTTAGGTGCAATGTTTGATTTGCAAACATGAATTTGCATTCAATGATAGTACATCCTCCATGATGCGACATCTCCGCTCCGTTCATCATGTTGAAACTCCGCAGTCGGCAAATCAAGCCTTCAATCCACCTCATATTGGTAATAAGAATATATCCAACTAATGGCACTCTAAATAAGAACCAAAATGGATAGCTCAGTGGAAAAATCAGTGACATGTGAATGCTGAGGTTCTGGGTTCGAGGCTCAGCTTCTACAATTAATTTTTTTTTTTTCTTCATATGTATATTTTGCAGTGTCAAGAAAGCAAGAACTTGATTCTGCATTGGTGGATATGATTGTAATGGATGCACAACCATTTTCAATTGTTGAAGACAAAGGCTTCAAGGTAAGGTGGCTAATATTATATAGCATTTACATTATTTATGTTTTTGTGTACATAATAAGCTGTATTTTATTTGTCACTATTAGGCTTTTGTCAACCTTTTGGACCCATCCTACATTATTCCTAATAGGAAGGCCTTGAGGACAATGGTGGAGGAGAAGTACAAAGCCAAAAAGGAGAAGGCTTTAGATGTGGTTAGCAGGGCCTCTGCTGTCAGCCTTACAGCAGACATGTGGACATCCATTAACATGGACGCTTACTTGGCTGTAACATGCCATTTTATCACCGAGGAGGTAGGTATCCCCTGCTTTGTGCAATGCTTTGGTTTATGTATCTCAGTTTGATTTTGTTCATTCTAGGTGGAGCTGGCCTCTGTGGTCTTGGGGGTTCTGAAGTTTCCCCAAACCCACACTGCAGCTCACTTGGCTGAGGCCAAAAATCTTCTCATGGAAGAATGGGGAATTAAAGGGAATCTGCGAGCCAGATCAATAAAGTACAAGATCATTCATCAATATGGCCTCCCACTACCTAATATACATGATTTGTGAACATGTAATCTTTCTTCCAGGTGACAGGCCTGGTTACAGACTGTGCTCCCAACATGGTTGCATGTGCTAATATATTACTGCTTCGGCACATAATGTGTTTTGCAGATATGCTTAATTTGGTGGTGAAAAAGTCCCTTGCCCAAACCCCTGAACTAAAGGATATCCGAAGTTAGGGGCGTAGGATTGTCGGTCTTTTTAAATCCAGCACCACAGCGAAGGAGAAGCTGTCAGAGATGCAGCGACAACTGGCCAGGCCAGAGCACAAATTAATACAAGAGGTGAAACATTTTTTTTTATCTAAGATTTTACATGTCTTTGCAGTTGTTTATTGTGTTACTTTCTTCTCTCCTTTAAAACGTGCTTGCTGTCTTATCTTAGGTGGAAACAAGATGGAACAGCACATTTAATATGTTGGAAAGGCTGTTTAAGGAGAGAGAGCCACTGGGGGCAGCTCTGGCCACCCTCCATACGGACCTTCCTCCACTCACCTCAGAGGACTACCAGGCCATACACCACTGCTTGAGCGTTCTTTCACCGTTTCAAGAGGCCACAGTTGAGCTTTCGACAGAAAAACGAGTGTCAGCATCCAAAGTCATTCCCATGGTCAAAATGCTGAAACATTACATCTCAAGCAGGTGTGGTCAGATCACACACCCACTTGGTGAAAAACTGGCCACTAACTTGAAGAACAATCTCCATGAGAGGTTTTCAGCTCTGGAGAAGGTCACTGCTCTGTCAATGGCAACCTTGTTGGACCCAAGGTTTAAAGAGCTGGGGTTCTGCAGCCAAGGCTCTGCCCACACGGCCATAGAGCGACTCACTAAAGAGTGTGCTGCAACAATGCAGGCGCTACTTCCAGAGGCACAGCCACAGTCGCCACCTAGAGAAGGTCCTTCAAGTCAGCAGGAAGATGGTGGTCTCTGGGCCCTGCTGGACAGGCATGTGGGGGTTCAACAGCAGGTGACCAGCACAACTGCCAGTGCAACAGTGGAGGTTCAGAGGTACAGTAAAGATTAGAATCCTCATCATAACTTCTGCTCATTTTAGACTGGTGCATGACAATAGGCTATTAATGTCCTTCTAGGTACTTAAAGGAACCTCACATCCCAAGGACTCAGGACCCACTGACATACTGGGTTACCCACAAGGTTTTATACCCACATCTCTACAAGCTGGCAATGAAGTTTTTATGCACACCAGCTTCATCTGTGCCTTGTGAGAGGATCTTCTCCAAGGCTGGCGAAATCGTCAGTCAAAGACGAAACAGGGTGAAGCCCAGCACAGTGGAGAAAATTCTGTTTTTAAATAAAAATCTATAACATGTATCCCACCCAGTCATGTTAGACCCTGGTTCACAATCACTCATTCTCATTTTATACATGGCATTCACAATGTAACACAAGCACTTCTCACAAATCTTCAAACATTGTCTTTGTTTTATTTCCACACTGAAGTGTTACAAGGGCAAGGAACTTAGTGGAGTAGATGATATACGTCCTGTCTGCCACCAGATGCCGCTGTTCTGTGTGGTTTCGAAGCCCCAAATGCTTCATTCATTTTTCTGGCACATTTACACGAAGCCCCATGAGAGCTTCATGGGGCTTCAATTCCCATCCCTAGGCGGAGGCATGAGGATCAGGGGCAAGGGGTTTAATAGAAACAAAAAGCGCTGCAGAGCAGGATGACAAAAACAAAACGAAACTCACTGTGGCGTGGCGAGGGACAAGAAACGAGGAACATGGCATGACATGAACACCAGACAGGAATAACTAATGGACCAACACAGGAGGAAGGCAGAGACAAGACTTAAATACAGACAGGGCAGACAAGACACAGGTGGACACGATCAGGGCTGATGGGGACCAAAGGAAGTAAAACTCAAGAAAACAGACAAGACAGGAGACTTTCAAAATAAAACAGGAAACAGAAACAAGACAGAACAAGGAGAACAATTTCAAATCATGACAATAATTCCATAATGTAAACCGTGCAACAGCTGCTTATCTGAATGAGTTATTCTGTTAACATAAATGTGCCAAACGTGCATTTCTGAATGCACGTTTAGCACATGTTGTTTACACTGGACGAGCAGGGTTGAACATCTTTTTCTTCTTCTACTCTTTACCAGTGCATGTCCAACACCTACAGTTGAAAAAGGCTTGATGTGAAATGTTGAAGTGGTGTAAATCTTGTGAATCTTGCTCCAGGTAATTTCTTTCACAGCTCTTTTCCAAAATATGAAATTCATAGAATTCTGTCTGGGCACAAACTGCAATTATTCATTTCTCCTTCATGATTCATTTTCAAACGGTTGGCACTTCTGTGAATTAAAAGGGACGTCATCCACAAACCTCAATCCCTGATCTGTCAGAGTCTGACTGGTTTAACTCTCAATGTGCGCTCTATTGCTGTGTGTTTTGTAAGAGCCCAAAAACATCCATAGCTATGCATGAACAGAGGCGCTTTTAATGCGAAGGCTCCAAATGTATATTTATACACATTTACATAGACTTTTCATTGGAAGTGGTTGGTTAAATGCCCATTGCTGGTGGTTTCAGGGATGACGTGTGGCAAAGGAGTGTCAGCAAGAAGGAAAGGCAAGTTCTAGAAGATTGGAGAGAGCAGATATGTTGTTGGAGAGCTCATATTAGAGGTTATGAAGACAAATGCAGGCAAACAGACTGAGATGTTTGGACATGTTGAGAGTGAATGTGTTGGTGAAAGGAGGCTGAGGCTGGACATACTAGGAAGGGGACCAACTTGAAGACCAAAGAGGAGGTTCATGGGTGTAGTGATGGGGGACATGAGGGCGGATGGAGAGGAAAGGGTAAGGAGGAGGCAGATGAGTCACTGTGGAGTCTCCTCAAGGAAGCAGTTGAAAGACAAAGGAGAAGTTGACAGTTGAGGCACTATTCCCATTTAGATTAGACATAAAAATAGAAGTTCTATGTCTAATATTTGATTTTAAACAGAAAGGTTTTCCTCGCTCCAGTCACACTATGAAACCACAGAACTGTGTGTGGGTGTTGATCTCTGTGGACACAG
>JAUDJI010001686.1:0-10002 GCA_037389245.1 Oryzias sinensis
GCTGGTTAGGACTGGACGTTTGAACCATGAGGCCTGATCCCTGGCTGGCCGTCCTGGGGGGCTTTATTCTGGCAGGGCTTCTTCTGCCCCTGAAAGCTGACAGTAAGTGTCACTCACTGTTTTGTAAAGTGATTGCTTCCATTGATTTGTAGACTCTCAGACTCGTTAAATTATAGTTTAGTCCAAAACTGTTTCAGGAAATGTAAAACCTTAGATCTAGATGAAGTCGGAAACTCAAAGAAATATAAATTCTTTCTCGTTTTTGAGCAAAACCACCTGCTAAATCACACTTTTGAGTGTTTCAGAGGGGTAGATTGCGATCGGGAGTCTTTCTGAAACAAGGGCAGCTTTCAAAACGTCACCAAACCTGTCAAATTCAACAAATGTGGTTTCTGCAGGTACTATTTTTCACAATGTCAGTGTTTTCTGTCATGTGTGTGGGAGGCACTGCATGGAAACAATTATATTTATAAAAAACACATCCTCCAATCAAAAAGCAAACATTTCCTTCAAAAATTTCAACGTTATTTTTATCCTTAAAAGACATTATTTTCCTAAAACGCTGTGTAAAATTAACCGAGAACAATATGTTCTCAAATCCTAATATAAATTTAACTAAAAAAAACTTTTTAAAAGCATAATAGTCTCAAATTCCTTGAATTGGTTGTGAATTTGACTGCGAAAAAACCTTCAAAAAGATTTGTACGCATGTTTGAGGTATAAAAATTAGGACCTGAAACGTTTTAAACGGTTTTAAAAAGTTGGAAGACCCCACCAGAGTCTCTTGATCAGTCACCCCGCAGGAAACTTTCAGCAAAAGAACCTTTTTGCATCTTATTAGAAAGTTTTCACCTTGCTCTTATGAGTGACAGCAACAATAAATGTTCTTGTTTTTGCTGCAGTGATGTTTGTTGTTTAGTTTTTAGGATTTGGAGTCAAATAAATTCAGACATGTTCCAGGATGCTCTGCAAAAAGGGAACCTGATAGAATCGGATTAGATAAAATGTAAAATATCTTAATAAAATCAAAGTTAACCATGAGCTCCGGCAGTCAGTTTCTTAAGCCGTGTCCTTTTTTTACACTTAAATATACAAAAAATGGGGTTGAGCAATAAATACTGTGTCAACAGATGTAATGTTAATGTTAAAACGATGATATTTTTTTATGACTGAATAAATTTAAGTATTTTTAACGATCTATAAAATTATTTTTTCTGATAAAAAATGTATTTTTTGACAATCACAAACCTTAACGACAACATTAATATGTTAAAATATGTCCAATTTTTTAGTCTCTGCTTTTCAAAATCCTAACGAAAGTGAAATTCTAAATGTTCTGATATTTTTACACATCTGTAATATATGGGATGTGATGGTTTTAGGGGGTGGAAGTTAAACTGCATATATTCAGTTCCGGCAAATTGCTTTATATGATTGCAATAAAAGATTTTAATGATTTCTTTTTAAATTGTTGCGGTTTCAAATTCCAAAAATGAGAAAATGTTTCTCCTTTTGTTTGAGATTTTCAGAGGAATGATACTGGTTGCCATGGAAACACAGACTTTGATAGATACAGATGGCTGATGTGCAGATGTAGGGGAAAGACGAACTCAGCTTCTGAAACAAACATTTAGGAGGTTCGGTTGCAGTTCCTCAATCTCAATCATTTGCACCCAGTTTCCCCTAAACTTGGGATCATCATAGATAATCTCACTGTTTAATGAGTTCTTCTTGTTTTGTTTTTGTTTGATCTTAGTGTCATTAACTAACCGCAGCGGAGAAATAAAAGTATTTGTCAGTCACAGATTCTGCAAATAAAAACTCTGAGTTTGTTCTGTCAGGTTCATCAAAGAATCACTTCAACTGTCGGAGACGGAACGTAAAAAATAATCAGAAAAATCGTATTGTTTGATTTTTAAATTGTTTAAAAATTTGTTAAAATACAACAGAAGTTCACCTCAGTACTTCGTAATGTAACCCTGGTTGGTCAAAGGTTTCCTGTAGATCTCCAGCAGGTTTTCAGACAGTAGTTGATGTTCTGGTCCATTCCTCCATGCAGATCTTCTCCACAGCTGTGATGTTTTGTGATGTTGAACTCCATTCACAGATTCTCTATTGGATTGAGGTTCAGGGACCAGCTAGAACCCAGTAAAAACCTAGAACATGTCTCATCCTCAATGATCTTATTGATGTCTTATTGATGGATCCTCTCATCCTTTCCTTCGTATGGATCAGTTATCCTGTCCTCATGCTTCACAGTGGGTATGGTTGTTCTTCAGTGTTTTTCCTCCTCCAAACTTGACGAGGGACGTTTATATGACAGAGTTCCATTTTGGTCCCACTGACCTCATGACCTTCTCGGAATCCTCCTCTGGATCATCCAGATAGTCTTTGGAGAACCTTAGACAGGTGCCGACATGCACTGCTTGAAGCAGGGAGACCTTTGGAGCTGTGCAGGACATGAATTCATGACAACACAGTCTGTTACCATAATAACCTCTGTCACTATGGTCTCAGCTTTCTTCAGGTCATAGACCAGTTCCCTCGTGTAGCTCTGACCGGTGTCCTCACTCTGTGAGATCTTCATGGAGCTCCAGGTGGAGGAAGATTGACAGTTTTCTGCTATTTGCTAAAAATTGCTCCAACAGTTCTTATTGTAGCTCATTCTAGTCTGGTTCAGGTCTACCAGTTTGTCCCTGGTGTCCTTCGACAGCTCTTTGGTCTTAGTCACGGTGAGGAGGTTTCAATCAGACTGTTTAAGGGTGAAGACAGGCGTCTTTTAAACAGATAACCAGTTTGAACAGGTGACCTTAATACAGGTAACCAGTGGAGGACAGAAGAGCTTCTTGAAGAAGAAGAAACAGGTCTGTGAGGACTGAATTTGTGAATGTTTGGAGGTAAAATCATCTATTCTTTGCACTCTTAGAGTTAACATGTTTCTATGATGAAGAGTACGGACCAAACTCAACTTTTTCTATGGAACAATCTGACTAAAACATTTTTCCCCCACAGTTAGTCTAGTGGTGTATATATGATAATAGACACGTTTACTGATGACATTTGTTTTCCCTGTTGAGAAGATGTAAATTCAAATAAAGTTTAATTCTTTTTTTTAACTTGTTCTGTCCAAAACTGATCAAACAGATGAGAGCTGAAGGCCGTTTGTGTTGGACAGGTTTTACTATTACAAAAAGGGGTTATGCATCTTCTGATAGCCAAGGAGTATACTTGTTACCATTACTTGTGTTTATTTATTACCTTTTTACGTTTTAAATATATATTATCTTTTTACACAGGGGAGAGAGTGTGAAAAAAGAGAGAGGGGGAGAAAGTAAGGGGATACAAGCTGGTAATTTGAGAGATTATGGTTTTAAGCTTCATAACATTTATGTTAGATCTGCTGGACAAATAGTACATCAAAGGGGAAATTCTGACACAAAGATAAGCGGGAGATTTCTGTCCATCAATACACTTTGGGTCAGGAGGAGGGATAAAGTAGACAGGGAGCAGTGTGGCAGTGTGCACGTGCATGTGCACGTGGAGATGCATGCATGCTGTCAAAGTGAACCGTGTGTTCATTAGGGAAACCAGATCCTTCCCAGCCCAACCAGCCAGACCAGGAGAGAGGGGGCACGAGACCACCGGACCAGGGGCACCCCCGGCAAAAGGACCCACGCAGCCCAAGTGAGGGGGGCCACCCATCCACCCAGCGAGGTGCAGAGGAGGCCCCACTAATATCAATTCTGAACCCAAGTAAATGCATATCAATGTTTGTCTGCTTTCTTTCTGTAGTTGAAGATGGTTGTTCTGATGAAGTTAGAGTTCGCCGTCACACAAAATATGAAGTTTTCCAAGGAGAAGAACTCAGGATTGGATGTCCTGTTGTTTTCTGCAGCCAAACACCACCAACAGTTGTTTGGTATAAAGTTGAGGAAGCTCAGATTCAGATCAACTCCAGCAGCAGCAGAGGAATTAAGATAGTCTGGGTACCACTTAATGAGTCTGTGGGAACCTCCTTTTTGGTTTTTGAAAAGATCCACAGAAATAATTCAGGTCTGTATCGATGTGGTATGAAAGGCACCGTTGGACATAGCATTAGAGTTCAAGTCCATGGTAAGTCTGACCAGAAGTTCATAAATGTTCTGATCATCATTCACTCTTTGAGCTGCTGAGACTAAACTCTCATTTTTTACAGGTCAAAATGAAACCATCACAACAAAAACCACTGATCACACAACTCCAGGTATCAGTGAATCTTAAAACAGATTTTATCTTTTAAGAATTTCTTTTAACTTTTCTTCTTTCATCTTTTTTAGCAGCACCATCTAATAAACGGTCTGATACATTCTGGACTTATCTGTACTTTGTTCCTGGGATTGTTCTGTTTGTGGTCATGGTCATAATCATATCCATCGTCTCCATGAGGGGCTGTAAAGGTGAGGATTGTCCGTCTCTTGCTTGTTAATAGCATCTTCGTTAGTGTTTGTTAACGTTCCTGTTCTTGTTGCTTCAGTCAAACCAAAGGAGACTCAACCTGAAAACCAGGTGAGACGACAAACACTCAAACCTTACGATCTTCTTCTATTATCTCTGTTTAACATTTTTAAATTCTTATAGTACGCATCCGTCCCAATGGTGGAACACTCTGGATGCCTCCAGCTCTCGCCGAGAGGAAGCCCCGTCGTCCCGCCGGGTCAAAGGTCAACAAAGAGGCGGCCAGGGGAGTCAACCCCGTCAGGAAAAAAACAGCAGCTTCATCCCCCCATGAGTCCGGACAGGAACAGACAGAGGGGTGTGGCCACAGAAGACGACACCTCTGGTGTTCTGTATGTGACTCTCAACCTGCAGCAGAGGCCTGTAGGTCGCCCAGCGAGAACAGAAGAGCCGCCGTCGGAATACGCCGCTATCCGAGTGAAATGAGGAGCTGGGATTGTTCTGGAGGACCGTCTCACTGCAGGAATACCGAAAATCTGAACGCTGCCGACGGACGAGGAGACCGAGGTTTTCTGATCAACAGGTCCTGTTGGTCCTCAAACGAAATCAAAATTAGCTCACAGGAAGTTCATTTCTAGTTGAAGCTAACCCACCACACCAGATACGATGTAAACCACAGACATTTTTAAAAACCCCAAAAAGTTGATGATAATTCTTTGGTTTGAGGCTGAGATGTTGCTGTTGTGGTTAACACGTCATGACGGCACACGGGTGTTTTTATAACAGAGTCTGACCGACTTGTTTGACTGGGGCAAGAATGCAAAACAATTTCCACACCTTCCTTTGGTTCGGTTTCACATTGCACTTTTGAGGGTGGACCAACGTTCCTGGACAAAGTCGAGCACAAATAACAGGAAACAAGAGGAAATATGTTGAAGAAGATGAAGAAACAATAAATGCAAGATCCTCCAAGTCTTTTAAAACCCCCTGAACCTTATGACCCTCAAGATCCCCACAAGATCCTGAACCTTCTCATGAACCTCACTCCCCCTTTTGAGCCTGATAATTCTCACAATCATGGACCCTGATGATCTCTTTTGATCCTCACACTCCTTGTGATCCTTTTTATCTTAATTACCCAATCCTCACAATCTTTCTGCTCCTCATGATCCTTGTGATCATCATTGTGGGTCCTACAGGAGAAAACCCCAGAAACAAAAACTCAAAACATAACATTAGCTCTTCTTCTTTGTCTTGTAACCGAGCTTAAGTGAGTTCCTCTTTTATGGTCCGGTTACAGCCGCACTGCAGTCGAGCCACACCAGGGTTCACTTGCAAGCGAGCCAAAGCCTGAATTTCAGACATCCTGATTGGCTAGTTTGGTGCTTATCAGAGTTCAGGTGAGCTCTCACACCTGCCCTAACAGAGCTAGAACCAGAACCAGAACCAGCTGAGGATAGGCGGTCCTGGTGTGAACCCATCCTGAAAGACTACAACGTGTTTTTAGAACAAACTACTTAACATACATCAACACAGAAGATTCTGTCTCAGTGATCTGAGAAGACAAATGTTAGGAAACACACAAAGTTTTACTAAAGGATCACAATCTTTGGACTAGAATTTCCCAGTATTTATGTCACACTTGTTTTGCACACCGTATATTCATATTTTTGTTCCCTTTAAGTCGCAAAAGTGCCTTCCAGACAACGCCGGGCCCTTCTTTAGCATCAAACGTTACAAATTGCCAACATGATTCCCTTTTTCAGACAAGATTTCTGTTCCAAATGCTTTAAATTTAAATTCTGGCCTTTGAGACTCAGATTTGAGCCACAAAAGTGAGAAATATTTAGTCAAATTTTCCCAAATCTGTCAGGATTTCATCATAAATCAGCTGAATAAAAGCTCCAAAGGAGATTCAAATGTCATTCCTGGGAGAAAGTATGAAATGTCATCACAAATCTCTGGATCTTTAAGAAAATATTTCTTATATCTGGGGAAGTCAAGTTTATGCAAATCTCATGCTAGGGTACCGGTGAAAATGAATGTTACTGTAAATCCCACACTGGTGCGTGGGAATATGACCAATATTTGAGTCATTTCTTAATATTTTGGTATTTCACCCTTCACTCTCACAAACAGGAATCGAGACATTTCAGTTTGTGTTTTTTTTAAGTGAAACCGTGCTGACGGTTCCAGCATCACTTACATTTTCCTGCATGAGTCACCTGCAGAAAAACGACAACCCCTGAACTCAGCGGGGCGCGGACAGAACCCTGCAGAACTCCGTGTTTCCAGAGGGGGTTCAGACTTTCCCACCCAGACGTGGAAAAACTGTGAAATCAGGCTAAAAAATATGAATATTAAGCTGATAGGAAGCTTTTTTCTTTTACTTTGGAAACTGGTGATGATTTATTTTCCTTCTGTGATTTCATGCTTTTGCACATCTCTGACTACAATACGCAGAACATCATTTGTTTTTACAACGTTATCTGATAAATAGATAAATAGTATGATTAGTAATAATAGTATGATTAGTCATTCAGTGCAATCCAGCATCTAAAGTTGATTTTTCTTTTTAAATTAAACTGCCTCTTGAAGTGAAACCAAGTTTGAAAATGTGGAAGCAGAAGCGACGCCTTGAAAACAAACTATTCCCAGAGTTCAGTGTTGCAGCAGCTAAATAAAATGCATCTTCACTGAGGGGGGTTTTTCACACACAGGATGATCTTCTTTCATAAACCTCAGACTCCACCCCGTCAAAAACAGGAAGTGAAGTCAACCGCACGCCAAACGCCTTGAGTACCTGAGCTTCTCTGGTTTCTCCAGAGTCTGACCTGAAGTCCTGCAGCCTTTCTGGAGGCAGCAGCGATGCTGATGCTGAGAGGAAATAAAGATGTTTTCTGCTCCCCGTTTAGCACAAAAATGGGAAAATATCTCAAATAATTCTCAAGCTGGAACATAAATGTAGATTCTGACATAAACTTCTGTAGTTTTAGGAACTTAAGAGAAAAAAAATCTGTTTGTTGGTTATATTTTCACATAAAAACAACTCAAATGAGATGACATGAACCTTCAAATATTTGTCTTTTTTATTATTTATTGCTTACAACTTATGAATCCTATCCAGCTGCAGGAGGAGACCCTTGGAGTGAATCCACAAATAATTGATGAAGCTTCAGAGAAGATTTTCTGCAGGTTGAGACACTTTAGAGACCCTTCAGGTGCAGACTTTATGTTTCTTTGTGAGAGAAAATAGTCATCTGAAGATGTCATTGATGCGCAGCAGAATGCAGAACCCGAGATCATCCCCGGCTGCAGCCTCCACACATCGACGAGAGCCATGCCAACCTTTAAGAGTTTTGACCACATTTTCCTTTTTGGGTTTTTGAAAAGGGGTCATGTGCTTAACCTCAGTGATTTTATGTGTGTGCGTGTGCTTGACAATAAATATACTGTTTTTATTCGTTCCTTTTCATTGAAATAATTTGAATTTAAAATAAATATTTTATTGGATCAAAATCTTAAAATTTCTTAAAAAAAAAGAAGAAATAGAAAAGCTGAAAGCTGCTGTCAGAACCCCCCCCCCCTCCAACCTTAAAGCTCCACTGAAGCAACAGAAATCCCACATCATGATGGTACCACCTCCACCGTCTCATGCAGAAAACAGAACCCTAGCCTTTCGGGGCTATTGCAGTTAAAGTTTTAGAGATAAAACTCTTCTCCACTTTCACTTTTCCCAGCATCCCTTGCAGCTTAAAGCTCTTTTCTGGCAGATACGTTGTCATGGGTACCAGGCTGCAGATCCTTGTACCTAGTTCCTCTAACATGGCGCCAGAGACATTTCTGTTCCTCAGGATGTTTAAAACAGGCTGAAAGATTACAGCTCAACGATCAGATCAGTCATGACAGCTGTGAACAGATGTTTCACAAAGAAGAACAGCCTTCTGTTTTTATGCTTTAAATACTTTTCACCATCCTGGTTTTAGAGTCTGGACCAGGGGTGTGGCTTCATTTTGTGTTTTTTGCAGGAACATTTTAAGCTTCTTTGTGTTTTTTTACTTCTGTAAAATAAAGAGAGAAAACACAGGAGTCCTTTTTAAAAATCCCAGTCGGGTAATAACCGTTTTCTGCACAGGCGACACCTTTGCATACTTCCTTTGTGAAAACACCTTTCAAAAAAGTGAGTCACTGTTTCCAGAATCTGTCTCCGTGATTTCATATAAGTCTGATCTTTAATTATTTTAAACAATACATTTTAACAAAAGAAAAACCCATTCCTGACACTTTTAATTTAGGGGTTTGTGTAGCTGTTAGTTTGTTTAGCAGCAAACGGTAAACAAACCACAGAGGGGGTCATGGATGGGACTGAAGCAAATCTGCTCCGGACACAGTGGACATGCAACACAAGTTCAAGAACGAGCTAAACACGCGTACTTATGTTTACTAGAGCATGTCCGCCACCTACAGTCAGAGGAATCCTGGTGCAAAGTGGAGAAAATTTCCTGAATTTTCTGATATCTGAAAGACTCCACTATTATTTTATCCTTCATGATCAATTTTCAAATGCTACCCATACGTCACCACCAAATCTGAGTCCCTGATTGGTCAAACTGGTGTTCACTGGCTGCGTGATTTGTGTCTAGAGCCTGAAAACATTCCAAAAATTGGACCGTGGTGGCCCGAAACGTGCTTGTATGTGTGTTTTAACTGCGTCTTTTCATTGGAAGTGGTCGCTTGAACGTGTGTTGCCGAGGCCGATGGGAACAAAAAACAAGTATTAAAGCAGTCCTCTAGAAAATTCCAGTTTAGCAAAATGACCAAATGGATATGCATGAAGTCCATATTCTGCACACATGTTCATGAGTAAAGACTGATAGGATGGCAATGGAGAACCAACCAGACACTGTGGTGGTTAAAGAACAGAGGAAAGCCGTTGTGGTGGATGTGGCAAGTGATGGAAACATCAGGAAGGAGGAACAGTAGATTAAGGAACAATTAACAGACTCCTGACTTTCACCATAAATGGGGATGACAACTGAAAGTTGCTTTCGTACAAAGAAAATTCAACCCTTGTTGAGTCGTCAAGGTTACGTTGGCATCATCTGGGAGAATCACATCCATAGAACCTCCTCAAGAGGAGGTGGCAGACCTTCGTGGAGGTGAGACCTTCCTCCTGAAGCTGCTGTTTCTCAACTATGTCTGATTCTTCCATTCACCACCAGGAGAGAAGATCAAACCCCACAAATCAGCTTTCAGCTCAAAACTCACAGGTTCTCCTACAGACTGACTGCAAAGAGCTGCAGGGGTTTTCTACCAATCAGAACATTTCCTACTCTATGCCAGTGCTCACAGAGTGAAGATGGGAGGGTCACAGACCCCTGCAATCATTAGCAGGAAGTAACGTTGACCACAGAAGCTGACAGGAGAAGACAGAACGCACACTTCAACCAACCATCGCTCCAGTTCTAACATGATGTTCTGCAAGAACCGGACCACGTTCCACTTTCTGGTTTCTGCAGCACTCCTCCTCAGTCTGAATGCAGACAGTAAGTTACTTACAGTAATTTA
>JAUDJI010001687.1:0-10001 GCA_037389245.1 Oryzias sinensis
ACAACAATCAGCTGATGCTTGTTGGCTTTTTTCATTTCTGACTCCAAACCTTCCTGTTCTCCTGTGTGGAGGTCAAAGGTCATGAGAAAGTCTCTGTTGGAGCTCTGAGAGGAAGATTTCATGTCTTTCTTTCTTTTCTCCTCATTCTTTGATTTCTGTCTGTTTTTCTTGATGTTTCCTGAAGTGGAGAAACAGGAAGTTTGTTGTTTCTGTCAAAGTGACTGAATGGAAATGTTGCTGCTGCAGCTCCATGTCTCCACCTGGTGGAGGGAGAGCAGAAGTGCAGCAGCTGATGGCAGCTTCCTCTGATGATGAGGAGGGTTTCCTCTGCAGGTGAAGGTGTGTGTGAGCTGATGTGGATCCAGTGAATCCAGCAGCATGGATCAGTGGGAGGAGCCTCAGGAGGGAGCCCCTCCCTCTAGAAGCAGACATGGTAACCATGACAACCAGAGCAAAGCTCAGAGGTGAGATGAACATCTCCAACTGTCCATGATCTTCTCCATGTCAGAGCTCAGGACTCACACCAGCAACCTTCATTCTTCACAGGAACCAACCTGGACCTGGACCTGGATCTGGATATGGATCTGGATCTGGATCTGGACCTGGACCTGGATCTGGACCTGGATCTGGATCTGGACCTGGACCTGGATCTGGACCTGGATCTGGATCTGGATCTGGATTTGGAGTTAGATCCAGTTGTGGGTCCTTCAGGAGTGATGTGTCAAGGGAGAGACCTCCTGACTTCAAAGACATCCATTCAGAAGTGGAACAGTGAGTGTTTGTCAGAGACATTAGGGGTGTAAAACATCAATTCAGTGAACTATCATGATATTTCATTTGTCATTACTTGTAATGTAATAAGCTGCCAAGACCATATTTAAATATTTTTAAGCAGAAATGTAACTCAGCGTCTTTCTTTTGTTTTCCACTAAAACCCTCGTCCACTAGTTGGCAGCACTGAGTGTCTTTGAGCAGCTCTACAGCAAAACAACAAGATCTCACGAGAATAATCCTGTGATAGATGTGAACTCGTGAACCTCACGGTTGTTGTTGCATAATGAAATGAGACGTGTACAAATGTGTTTTAATTAAGGACGAGTACCAAACATGTGAGCCATGTTGGTGCCGGGACCACATGATTCCGGTGCTCCGTGTTGGACTCATTTAAGAACATGAAGCAGAGCAGATCAGTCAAAATGCTGAAGGCAAAGAGAGTGAAAGTTGTTAACTTCCCAGGAAACGAGTCTGATCCAGGGACTTGATGGATCAGAGTGACTAGTAAAAAAATACTGTTGTTGTGGTGATGAACAGTGAAATATTCAAGGAGTATTATTGCCATTTTCTGTGAGCAGGGCACTTTCACAGACTAGGAATTTGCTGCTGTGTTAATGTGAATAAAACACACAACATAACATAAAACACCTAAAAATAACAAAAATAAACAACAGTAAGCAAAGAATAACACAACGGTCACAACAGAAAATAGAAATGAATAGCGCAAACTGAGGATGATCCAGGTGACCGGACATATAAGTGAAAGTTTAAGGGGGAGGAGCTAAAAGGTGTTCATGAGTCTGACTGCAGAGGGAGAGAAACTGTTCTTATGTTGTGAGGTTCTGGTCCAGATGGACCTTAGCTTCCTGCCTGAAGGGAGTAAATGGAAAATGGCGTGTACTTATATAGCGCTGTTTTACCTTCTTCAAGGCCCAAAGCGCTTTACAGTCCCAGTCCCATTCACCCAGTCACACACACATTCATACACACATTCACACACACATTCACACACACATTCACACACACACATTCACACACTGATGGCGGCTCAGCTGCTGAATTCTGGCACCAACCTCCCACTTATGGGCGTGCAAGGCGGGAATCAAACCTGTAATATTACCGCCCTACCACTGCACCACAGCCGCCCCACAAGGAGTAGTTCATCAATCCATGTTCAGGGTGAGAAGGGTCTGCTGCTGTCCCACCTGCATGACCCCGGGTTCTGGAGACGAGTAGGTCCTGGACAGATGGAAGGCTGCAGCCAATCACCTTCTCAGCTGAGTGATGGAGGAGATAATGATTGGTTCTATGATGGCCGTGTAGAACTGCACCATCATCTGGGCCGGCAGCCGGGCCTTCTTCAACTGCAGCAGGAAGTTCATCATCTGCTGGGCCTTTCTGAGCAGGGAGTTGATGGACGGCTCCCACTGGAGGTCCTGAGTGATGGTGGAACCGAGGAAACAGACAGAGTCCACTATGGTGATGGGAGAGTCTGTCAGGGTGAGAGGGGGGTGAGGGGGCTGTGATGAAGCAACCAAGTATTAGAAAACTCTTCTTCTTCTTCTTCTTCTTCTTCTTGCTGCCTTTTACGCCTTAAGACACTTAGGGCAGCAACAAAATCTTTCCACTCATGTTGGTCACAGGGATGATTGTAAATGTGATTTAGTCAATTCTCCATTTCCCCCAGAAATCATGAGGGGGTGTGACATTTTCATCATAGGTGTATGCCTCCTGTGATATGCATGATCTATAAAAAAATCTAGAAATCACGATGTAGGATCTCCTCCAGCCTGTGACTCTGCTTCATCACACTTTCATGTTTTTATGGAAAGAATATGAGAGTTTATTCATTAGTTTGAGGCCCCTGAACCGTTTTAAAACTACCAGTTCAGCTACAGTCATCAGTGTTGAAATAAACAGGACTTTATGTTCTGGTTAAGACACATTTTAATTGTTGTGGATTTTTCCTTTGCTGAAAAATAATTTTTGTGTGAAAAGAGGACAATGTTTAGTGTTGAAAGAAAATTCTTAATTTGCAAAAAGACACAAATGTATCTGCTTGGTTAAAAGCAACTTGTATATGAGAGACAGTTTCAGTGCTTTATGTTCTGGTCATTAAATGAAAAGTATTTTATTTATCTGTAAGTTATAATGACATTCAGAGATTCTTTCTAAGTCCCACTTAAAAAAACTGCATTATTGTCTCTGTTACTGTCTTTGGGTAAATCAGGATATGTTTTGTATCTTGACATGTACATCGTGGTATGTATTGTATTACCAGACTCTTGCCAATAAACACCCCTAAAATACAAAGTGATGGAGAGAACAGATGGAACTCTATGCAGTGTCACACTGTTGTCAGTAGGGGGCGTTTTATCAGACTGTCTGACTAAAGATCAGTCTGTTCATCATCTGAGTTCAATAGTTCAACAAGGAAGATGATCTGAACAACCTTCTGAACAGAAGCACTTAGTTTGTAATAAAACAAATGTTTTTCTTTCTTTAGGATCAAACAGAGATCTGGATCTGGAGCTGGATCCAGCTGTGGATCCTTGAGGAGTGACTGGTCAAAGAACTGGAATCCAGACTTCAAAGCTATCCATCCAGCAGTGGAACAGTGAGTGTTTGTCAGAGTTTTTGGAGGCTGGATTCTAGTTCAGATGATCAACAGTTTTCAGATGAAGGACTTGAGGTCTGGTTCAGTTCTGGATCTCTCTGATCAGACTCACTTGGAGCATCATGTGTGTGATGAGATCTTTTCAGTTGAGTCTTCTGAGAGTCTCTGAGAGACATCAGAGATGTTGGAGAAGAAAACATGTTGACTGCTGACTCTGACTGACAGCAGCTCCAGTCTAATGAGAAGAATCACTGCAGACTCCTAGGATTCAGATTTTCATGCTTTCCAAACATCACATTGTTCTAGTTGGACTTTCTGCTCTCAGAATTTCTCCATTTCTACATGGAGAATTGGAATCAGCTTTTCTAGAAAAAAGTCTGGATTGACTGACAGAAAATGCTGAAAGCTGGAAACTGTTGATCCAAACATGTCATGTTATTCCAGACTAAACAGCTCAGTCTGTGTTCATGTCAAAGTCCATCAGCTGTTCATGAAGAAGCAGATCCTCCAACACTCTGATGCTTTGGTGTTTGCAGAGGTCAACAGGTCCCACAGAGAGTCCAGTCTGCAGCCTCCAGCTGTGGCTCCATGAAGAGTGACCGGTCCAAAGGTGATCCTCCAGACTTCAGAACTGAACCAGGACCTTCAGACTCACAGTAAGAAGCAGTTTGTAGTGAACAAAGCAGAGTTCAGCTCTCAGCAGGAACAACAATGTTCTCATCAAGAACATCAGCTGATCCATCCAGGAAGGTCAACCATCTGCTGTGAGCGCTTTAGGTCTGAGAGGAAAGAAAAGAGTTGGACAACTCTGGAGGACACAAAGCTCAGTCTGTGAGGATGAAGCAAACAGCTGAACTTTTCTCTGAGCTCAGTCCAGACATGAGCTCCAAACACAGCTAAGGCATCATTTAGACCTTCAGATGGACTAGATCTGCTCTGGTTTCACCTGGAAACACATTTGCTCACATTCAGCACAGTCTGGATCCCAATATCTGAGTCTGAAGATCAGAGAGGATCTGCTCCATGATCAGAGTCAGTCTGGAACTTCCCACTGACTGCTTTGATTGTTGTTCACTAACGTTTCTCCTTAGTGTCCACAGAGAGAATAAGAGGAGCGGACCCCAGTCTGCAGAAAGAGCCAGAGCTGGTGAGTCAGAGCCTGATCATCTGCTGATGGATTCTTCTGGAAACATGTGGAACACTCATGAAGGAGCTTTCTGCTCTGCTCTGTCAGCAGATGTTGGTCTGCAGGAGATGTTTGGAGAACATCAGATCAGTCTGAAGAGCAGAAGTGAACATGTGGCTGAAGGAACTGAAGAAGCAGGAAGAGAAACGCTCCTCAACAGGGTCTACACTGAGCTCTACATCACAGAGGGACTGAGACCAGAGACTCACACCCAACATGAGGTGATGCAGCTGGAGACCACCACCAAGACCAACCAGCTCCATGACACTGCAATCAAGAACCCAGACATCTTCAAAGTCCTCCCTGACCAAAACAGATCCATCAGAGTGGTTCTGACCAGCGGAGTTGCTGGAGCTGGAAAAAGCTTCTCAGTGCAGAAGTTCACTCTGGACTGGGCCGAGGGCTTGGAGAACCAAGACATCAGTGCTGTGGTTCCTCTGTCCTTCAGGGAGATGAACTTGATCAGAGATGAGCAGCACAGTCTTCTCACTCTGATCCAGCTGTTCCATCCAACACTCCAGAAGATCCCAGCAGAACAGCTGTCTGTCTGCAAACTTCTGTTCATCTTTGATGGTCTGGATGAAAGCAGACTTTCTCTGGACTTCAACAACAGTCCGCTGGTGTCTGATGTCACACACAAGTCCTCAGTCAACGTGCTGCTCACTAACCTCATCCAGGGACGTCTGCTGCCCTCAGCTCTGGTCTGGATCACTTCCAGACCTGCAGCAGCCAATCAGATCCCTCCTTCATGTGTGGACAGACTGACAGAAGTCCGAGGCTTCAATGATGCTCAGAAGGAGGAGTACTTCAGGAGGAGGTTCCCAGATGGAGAGCTGTCCAGCAGAATCATCTCCCACATCAAGGGCTCCATGTCCCTCTACATCATGTGTGAAGTTCCAGTCTTCTGCTGGATCACTGCTGTGGTTCTGGAGAACCTGCTGACCACAGAGCAGAGAGGAGAGCTGCCCACCAACCTGACTGACATGTACTCCCACTTCCTGATGGTCCAGACAAAGAGGAAGAAGAACAAGTACCAGCAGGAACATCAGACAAGTCCAGACAGGGAAGTTCTTCTGAAGCTGGGGAGGCTGGCATTTGAACATCTGGAGAAAGGAAACATCATGTTCTACCAAGAAGACCTGCAGCAGTGTGGTCTGAATGTCACAGAGGCCTCAGTGTACTCTGGAGTTTGTACTGAGATCTTCAGAAAAGAGTGTGAGATCTTCCAGAAAGCGGTCTACAGCTTTGTTCATCTGAGCGTTCAGGAGTTTCTGGCTGCAGTCTACATGTTCCACTGTTACTCCAACAGGAAGGTAAAGGTCATTAAGGACTTCCTGAAGTACATGAACATGAAGAACCCATCCCTGGATAAGTTACTGAGTAGAGTCATGGAGAAATCCCTGCAGAGTCAAACTGGACACCTGGACCTGCTGGTTCGCTTCCTTCATGGTCTCTCTGTGGAGTCCAACCAGAGACTCTTAGGAGGCCTGCTGGGTCAGACAGAGAAGAATCTAGAAACCATCCAGAGAGCCATCAACAACCTAAAGTATATCAACAGTAAAGGAGTTTCTCCTGACAGAAGCATCAACATCTATCACTGTCTGATGGAGATGAAGGACCTCTCAGTTCATCAGGAGATCCAAGAGTTCCTGAAGTCAGAGAACAAATCAGAGAAGAAACTCTCAGAGATCCACTGCTCAGCTCTGGCCTACACTCTGCTGATGTCAGAGGAGGTTCTAGATGAACTGAACCTGAACCAGTACAAGATATCCTCAAAGGAGGGTAAACGGAGACTGATCCCAGCTGTGAGGAACTGCAGAAAGTTCAGGTGAGTCCAGAAGTGATTGTGATGATAAATCAGATCAGTGTTCAGATCGTCTGTTGGGTTGAATGGGTCTTGACCCTGAAGCAGGGCAGAAGCTGAAAGTGGATGAAATTATAGTATTTTATTGAGTCCCAGTGGTGGTGGAGGCTTCTGGCTTGGAAGATTCGTGGCTTGGACGGATGACTGAATGGAGACCTGCCAGTCTGGTGGGAGTAGTGACGACTGATGAATGGAGCTTTGCTTGGTGTCCTGATGTATGGCAATCAGTGACCAATGGTGGAGGTGAAGCTGGTAGCAATTCCTGAAGAGGCAAAACATAGAATGGATAAGCTTGCAGGTAGAATGTGGCACTTTGCAAAGAGCTTGGCTTAAGGCTTGGCTTAGAGCTTAGCATGAGTCTGTACTCTACCGCATGAAGCAGAGGGACTGACGTCGGCTGAAGGGTGAGGAACCCAGATGATTCCCAGGTAGGAGTGGAAATAGACCAGGATCCTAACATCTTCAACATTCATGTAGCATTTGTGGTCACACATTTCATTCAAACACCACCATTAGAAGAATCAACACAAACCAGCATTTAGGTTTGATTTCTAGAATTCCGTCAAACTCTCCAGACCTTCCTGCTGTAATAATAATAATCTATAGCTGCAGCTATGATCACAGATTCTGTTTAGTTTTCCATTTAGACTTCCTTCTAATCAGATTACAAATAATGAAATGTTTGTAAAGGATTAGAAGAAAAAAACATGAAAGAAGAAAATCACTTTGTTTTAACACACATACGTTCTTTTTAGCTAAAGAGCAAAGAAGGATTACGTTTCAGAATCAGGTTTACTGTCACATGCACAGCTTTTTCACTTACATACAAAATGCTGTTCCAGTTCAGCCTGAACAAGATCAGACGTACAACAGAAATACACACAAACAGTTCAAAGTTGGCTGAGGCGCAGCCATGTTAGGCACACCTTGCTTAGCATGGGCATGGATGGATTATAGTATGGGGTGGGGGCATTGGTGACCAGAAAAAAGTAAGTGGTATCTTAACACTGTTTAACACCGTGGAGCCCTCTAGGTGCCAGTGGTTAAAAAATATACAGTGATCCCTTGCTATAACACGGTTTACTTTTCACGGTTTCGCTACTTCAGGGATTTGCATCGTGCATTGTGTTCTGCATTCTGATTGGCTAAAAAGTCACTCCGCTTCTTCTCTACCTGTGCGTCAATAACGTTGCAGTTTAATATGTACACGTACGTAAAACAGCACGTCAAATTTACATTACGTATGTGCAAATTCAACAACTCCAACATAATCGATAGTGGCATGTCGGTGTATAAGGATCTTTTGACAAAGCAGAAAAAAGAGCGACAACAACTACCTGAACAAACACAGCTGCAGAGCGAAGAAGAAAACACTGCAGAGCGGAGTCAGGATGCAGCGGCTCAGTCTGAAGAGCAGTGAAATACACCTGAGTCACTATTTGTCCCACTGTACTTTGGATTTTTTTCATAATCATTTTAAAGTTTCTACCGTTAAATCCAATTACTCGGGTCACGGTGGGCGGGGCTAATCTCCGCGATTTGAAGCCTTCTGTTCACATTGATGATTAAAATTATTATTTGACAGTACAGAAGTTATTTGTTGAAAAACGTTTCTAAAGTACTTTTATTTGTGAAACAAATGCTTGAGCCTGTTTGTTCTTTCTTTTCAATGTAAAAGAGAGTATTAAATTGTATAATAATTGTAAAAAAAAAAAGGTTTCTACTTCACGGATTTTGTCTATCACGGGTTCTTTTTGGAACGTAACCCCGCGAAAAACAAGGGTTTACTGTATCTGATAATCCGTGTGCTCAGTCTACTAATCTGTGCGCACGGATTAATCAATTGTGGTCGTGCTGTTGTGCAATCGTGCATGCACAAATTGCATTATAATTGAATAAATTCCTGGTCTTTTAACAGAGACGTATTAAACCTCCAGGTTGTACTTGAGGATGAGGATGTTCCCATAGAAATATTTACAGAGACTGGTGCGTGGTCACTGATAATAATTGGATGAATGTTGGAACTTTGAATTTCTTTTAAAAGAGATTTACTGACTAATAAATAATCTAAACGAGAGTGTGAATGATGAACTGGAGAGAAAAAGGTGAACCCCTTAGTGTTTGGATGACATGAGCGCCAAGCGTCACAGAGACCCAGATCATTCATGTACTGCTGTAGGATACTTGCAGACCTCCATGTACGCTGGTTTGCTGCTGTGCTGAGTCTGTCAAGTTCAGGGTCCAGAACCAGGTTGACGTCTCCTCCGATAATGATTGAGACACCAGATCACCAGATCATTCATGTACTGCTGTAGGATATTAACACTTTTGATTTGATTTATTGATTTATTTCAAGCATTGTAGTCAAAGCAATAAAAAAAATTACACATATTTATCAAACTCATTACAGAAATGATGAAATGCATAGATTAAAAAGACAGAAAACAAAACAAAAATGTCACTTAAATCACATTTGCTTAATTAAATACAGTGATCATTAACTGAAATATAAGTAGAGTTTGAATTATTGCTTGAAAAGGAGTGGGAAGAAGCAAGCTTATATAATCCCCCCCCTACTGAGTTCATTCATTTGATAGTTTTACAGAGTTTTAAATCCGGTTCTGATCAGATAGATTCTCTTCAAGTAACAAAATCCAGTGCCTAGAAATGATTGATGATCTTCAGAAAACATTCATTCATGATTTCAGTAAACAGTAACGATACCGATATGTAATAATAATTGATTATCATTAGAACACATGATAACATTAAACTAGAAATTATTGCTACACATTGCAGATCAAGTAAACAAAATCAATGGCTTATTGATTGTAATTTAAACCTTTCAGTAATCATTATTGCACATTACAATGTAACACTCATTGGTTGTAATTAAAAGAGCTTTGATTATTTCTCCACAATCAAGTTCACACATGGATTTGGAATTATTCAAGCACCTGTTGATCCTTAAATCTTCTTATCTTCATATCCTGAAATAAGAGTTTCTTTATACATTTTCTTGAATATTTGAATATCTGAACATTGTTTGAGCTCATTACTTAAACTGTTCCAAAGTTTAGTGCCACACACAGACACACAGAAACTTCTCTTTGTGGTTCTGATCAGTTTGGTCTTAAAGTTCCTACATCCCCTCAGTCTGTAGCCTCCTTCATTTTCTAAGAACTGTTTTTGGATGTTGGATGGTAACAATTTCCAGCTGGCTCTGTATAAAAGTTGCGCAGTGTAAAAATCAACACTCAAACACTTGATTTAACACTGTCAATCTCTTTGGTCCAGAGCCAAGTCCACGCACATTCCAGCTAACGATGTTAAGACTGTTCATAGCTGTTCTAACCGGGAGAGTGCAAGGCTAAATAGTGCGTGTGCCCGTCCGTGTGCGCGTGCCCGCTGTGCGTACCTGCTACACCGAGAAGCGCTGTGTGTTGGGGGTGAACGTTTCCTGACTGTGAGCTGCATGTTGCGTGCGTCCTGTGTGAGCCTAAGTGAGGTTTATGCAGTTTATCAACGTGTGTGTGCGGGATCGCGTGTGCATGCTCTTA
>JAUDJI010001688.1:0-10000 GCA_037389245.1 Oryzias sinensis
GAAATGGAAGAAAAGGAAACAAGCAAAACACCTCTGTGACTGAAACCGGTGCAAAAGTGAAACTTTTTACTATTTAAACAAAGCATATTGTGAAAAAGAGGCACTGGAACATGGAGCTCTGCAGAGTCTGAGCAGGATGGCTGTTTCCAGGGAAACGGTTATCCCTTTGTTTGCAGCAGAGGGATTCTGTGAGTGTTGGCGACTGAAACCAACACAGAGAAAGAAAGAGGGACTATCTCTTTTTGCAACAAATGCATATCATTTTATTACTGTTTTGTGAGTTTTCTGTGAATCCAGCATCATATCAAACTTTGTTTTTTTTTTTAACTGTTCATTAAGAAATTAACAGAATTATTGGATCAGGGTTTGGCTTCTGTTAACAAAGTAAAGGTTAATTTTCAGGCTTCAATCCCAACGTTTGGCTGGAATCTTAACTTCCTTTTTGAAAACAGAATAACCTGGATTCAGGTCAGTAGGGGCCATGTTTGTTACTTAAAGAACTCAGGTCACACTTACTCTAGTTTAAAGTGTTTCAGCAGTTCGTTGAAAATAAATATATATGTCTTATTTTCAGCTCAAACATTTTTCCCCGCTCCAAACGCATAACCACGGTGCTTATGGTCACATTGTCTATATTGTGATTTTGCAACTCCTAACTTCATGGGAATGGGAGTGTCTCACACAGTTGACACTGGGGGGGGGGGGGGGGTGTAATAATGCAGCAAAAGACAGTTTACAGTCATGTTTAGAAAAATGCTGAGTCAGCTTTGCTTGTATGTGAACTGTTTGCTGCTGGTAAATCCCAGAACTTGTCTGTTTATTAGTAAACCACAGCCGTTACTGATCAGAAGAATGTTCGGGTTAGGATTCCTCATTTTCAAAGGTTTTGGTGTGAATTTAAGAGGGCTTCTATATTTTTGTGCTACTTATAAACTATGCAATAAAGTTATATTTTCACAAAGCTGTTTATTAAATGAATATCTTTATCCATTAAAAAAATTTTTTTTTAAATGTCAAATGGTGACTCAATCCAGTCCAGCTTGACTTAAGGCTGTTTTGGATTTGGACTTTCACTTTGTGCTGAATTAAAAAAAGAAGAGGCTGACGTCACTTTTTTTTTTTTTTTTCCCCACCTCTAAGAGTCAAAGTTTTTATTACTCATAAATCTGTAGTTGTTTTGAGTCCAAGGACTGCTGGTCTTCAACGACTACTAAACATCTGCTCAGATTATGGGGTTGATAACGACATTACGTTTAATGCAGGAAAAAGTACAATCATGGTTACTAAAGACAAGATCTTAAATTTGCAGGTGGTGTTCAATGATGCTTTAAAGTGTGGATGCCATGCTTTGAACAACTTTGTCAAATAAAAAAGCCCTTTAAACGCTGATTCTATTGATACCAATAGTTTGCGTCGAAAAAAATCCGAAGCATATGAAAAATAGACATCTTTCGAAGGAATCAGAGATTTGGATCTGCCGCTAGAGCGCAGGCTGGAAGTGAACCCGATTTGACCTGTGACGTAACGAAAGGGAGTTGCCTTTCGCAGTTGCGCTTAGGACAGCATGTAAACAAAACAGGTAGTCTTCGTTTCTCTCGTGTTTAAATCTGTTAATCATCAACATGCCAAGTCGTTGTGTGGCAGCTGGATGTAGCAATACATCTAGTGAAAGTGTATCTGTGTATAAAATTCCCAAAACAAGAAACGCTGCTGAAAAGGGGAAAATTTAAGAAGGTGGCGTGGACGGCGAAGGATTTTTCCCTCCAGATCTGCAGGAGAGAAGTCTGCGTTTTCGAAGGGACAAAAACCGGGACACAAACGAAGAATTTTGAACGGAGAGTTGGGAGGAGGATCTTGGCTTCTGAGTCGAGGAAAGGCGGGTGAGCTGGAAGCGAGCGAGCCGTTTTCTGGGTCGGAGAGGACGGCGCTGGAGTCGGGAGAGAAGGCTGCTAAGCTAGGCTAGTGTGCATCACGATGGATCACATTGAGGCGAAGTAGTCGTGTTTTCTGTTGTCCTTGGATCCAACTGGAGTATTTCAACGCACTCAATGTTTTGCAAGAGAAGCAACAGTTCTGCAACGTTTTTTTTCTTTTGCTTTTGAGATGCCGGTACCGTGAGTAAACTGAACTGTGTGTGTGAGCGCTCGCGCACGAGAAAAGGTTTCAAACTGGTTCAAACTGGTAAAACTGTTAATGTTCCACAGTTGTTAATGGTATACAGTGACTTTGTTAACTAAAGAGTAGTAATATCTGGGAAACTTTTATTTTGTGACATTTATTTTGTAAATTGGGTTGAAAACCAGTGTTTACCTTTGTTTAGATTAGGCCAAAAGGGGACATTTTGAGTATATTTTAGGGTAAGTGGAGTAATTTAATTTTATACATTTTTTAGACTTACTGGAGTCTAGCCGAATCTTCATGCTGGCTATCGTCATCGGCATCACTAGACCTACTACTTTCTGCTATACTATATCCTCCTCACTTTCGCAAAAGGGTTCGAATCGATACGGTTGCAAAAGTGACTCATCATCATGATAATCTCCGCAACTTTCCTCTTCATCTTTCTGTTCATCTGATGATAAATCGCTAATAGAGACGGTAGCATCACTCTGTGCTTCGCTATCGGTGCTAGCCATGTTGTCTGCCTTGTCTTCCTTTCGTTACGTCACAAACAGGGGGGCGAGAATTCGGCGGAATGCGTGAAGCCGGCGGCCGTCCTCGTTGTTTATATTGCGTTTTTCGCTATTTATTCTTTTTCGAAAAATATTAAAAACAATCGCAACATGAAATAGAGACTATTTACTATATTTTGGCTTATTAAAATAGACCATGTCACCCACACTTTAAGCGTGCTCTTAAAAAACCCCAGATGTTTGTTTCTGACGGAATTACCACTTAACATGCTGTACTGCAAACCTTCATTCAAGTTTGTGTAGGCTGAATTCTACAAAAAACACTTGTTTTGTCCATACATGACAAGTTCAGCACCATTCACTTTCAATCTATCCCCTGGAAACACTGGAGGAGCTGTCTTTTTACCACAGCTTTTTGATTTTATATATTTTTTTTTTACCATTTGTTCTATTTAAGTACTGCCTTTTAACTATTTTCATCTTTTCTGTATACTTTTACAATTGTATTTTTATTTCTTTTTAGTCATTGTGCACTTGTGGTGCACAATGACTACTGTTTAATGGTTATGTTTTCCTCTTAACTAATTGGACTATGAGTCCGGAATAAACTTTTCCATCTAGCCATACAAAAAAATGCAGTTTGAAAAGCCAGTGGTTGTGACACAACTGCTACAGTCAGCAGGGCATCAGCTCCCTGCTCTGCTCCATTCTGATGCATCCACTTGTAGACAAACAGATGCATTAACGTCTTTGTTTTCCTGACCTGGCATCTGGCTCATAACTGTACAGCTGGATGGCTCCAATATCACTTGTTTTTGTTGCACTGGTAATTTTGGGTTGGGGGTGTGAAGGGCTGTGAAAAACACATGGATGATGGGAAACGAGGGTTGACGTTTACTCTGCACCACAGTCCCAGCCACAATTCAGAGGAAAATTTGTGATGAACTATTGCTGCTCTGCAGAAAATTGTCCGCAGTCATTTTTACATTATAATAAAATAAACCTATCGTACCTCTATCCAATATTTTCCAATATTGATTAGAAGCAGGTTTTCATTTTTAAACGATTTTTCAATGGCATAGGTCCATCCTTTCTCTGATTTTGTTTCATTTAGTGTGATAAACTGAAATTGTGGAAAGTTGCAGCTCAAATGTCATCACGTGAATCATCACATTAATTTTTAATCCTCTGCATTCATAGAAAACGTTAAAATCCAATTAGCTGTGTGTGAAATGTGTTCTCCACATTCGACCCATCATTTGGGGAAGCAGTGAGCTGCAGACACTGTTACACTCAGAAATTATTTGGTGGTTTAACCTTCCACTACAACTGCTTAATGCTGAGTGTTAAGCAAAGAAGCACTGGATCCCATTTTCAGGGTTTTTGATATGACTGGGATTTGAACTCACAACCTTCCAGTCTCAAGGAGTACACTCTACTACCACAACACCACTGAACTGAACATATAAGCAAATAGGATTTGATTATGTATCAGTTTAATAGTTTCCAGTCAGGTTTTTGTGTTTATGAGTTCAGTTTGTTTTAATATTTAGAATATAAAAGAAAATGAAGATTAACTGGGACAAAATGAAAATTATTATTTTGCAGGTCAAGGTTTTTCAATGTCCCCCCCCCAACTTTACTGTTTATTTCCCCCTGCAACTGCAGAAAAAAGGGAAACTTGTGTTCAAAAGTAAGTTTTTTGAGTTTAGATTCCTTAGTTTTTGATTACACATCAGTAACAAAAATACATGATTTTATTGATCTATGTTCCCTGTTTGTCCACAGGGTGGAGCTGCAACATCAGAAATAGTTGAATTTGAAGAGATACAGATGTTATATATTAGCTACCAACACGTGAGAAATGGGGTCATAACTAACGCAAATAGACTTTGAATGGATGTTGGTCTGCAGCTAAAGACACAGCTAAAATCATTAAAACGGGATTTAATTAAAAAAAATAATAGCTGCACAATTGTCCATTCTGAGGAGAACATTGACATCACAAATGCAATTTTCTTATAATGTAAATTATAAGAATGTGGGCTTCCATTCTGGATTCTGAAATTTTAGGTTAATTTTATCAGCTGTCAGTGAAGGCCAGGGGTGGGCAAACTTTTTGACTCACAAATGGTTCTAAAACTTGACAGACAGGTTAGACCAGATCAGGGGCGTGTTTGGGCAATCCACCTAATCAGATAAAGAAATAACATAGTCTCTGAAAGAAAAATGCTTTAAATTTGATTGAAGAAAAAATATATTCTTTAAATAGAACACTTTGGAATTACTTTTTAAAAACTGTGACTTTTGTTCTTATTTTAGTGGCAGCTGACCAATGGGGTTGAGGTCCTTTAGGGAAAAATGCAAACTTACAGAGATGCTGCATTCAAGTGCTGTTGGAATGATAAAAAAAATGACTATCCAAGCAGGGAAACAAACGTGAACATCAGAAAAAAAACAATTCAACTCCACATGAATGCAGAATACCTCTTTTTGGGTTGCATTTTGTCTAAATTAAAATAAAAAAATACTTAAAGCAATGTTTGTCACATTTTAGTACCTAAATGGCATATACTTATACAGCGCTGTTCTACCTATAAGGCCCAAAGCGCTTTACAGTCACAGACCCATTCACCCAGTCACACACACATTCACACACTGGTGGCGGCTCCACTGCCAAACACTGGCCCCAACGTCCCACCAGAGGCAAGGTGGGGTTCAGTGTCTTGCCCAAGGACACTTCGACACATTCGTGTGCAAGGCGGGAATCGAACCTGCAATCTTACGATCATGGGTCGACCGCCCTGCTGCACCATGGCCGCTTACACAAACATCTTTTGAAAATGATCTGCACTCAAGCATTATTTCAAGGCTTTTAAGGCTCTTTGTAGCTCCAATCCCTTGATGAAAGTGTATTTTTGACTATTTTCTTGGTGTGGGAACAGAACAGTGTGAGTTTGGACGCTGTGAGCTGCAGAACAGTTGATTTCTAAGTAGACTGCAGTGGTGGTGACACAGTCATCATGCCCATGTAAGGTAAAGAAGAAATTTTGTTGCTTGTCTTGTCTTTCATGGGTTGTCAAGTTCCTCTTTTATGCTCATTGAAACGAATCACGCACATGCCCTGTCTTGGCAAAAAAAAAAGTTAAGAAAAACAAACAGCAGGTAACTGATTAGGTTTCAAACACCTGACTCAACTTCAAGACAATGTGACCTGGATGACTGAGAACCTTCACAAACACACTACTGAGATAAATGTAGATCTACAATTTTATCTTTACCCTGATTGACTGTATTTGAGATGTTACGTTCACAAACGTACAGGTCTAGGGCGGAGGTGTACGTAACATAAACACACACAATGAGGAACTTTTAAAGATTTTATTGAACGTGGAGATGGGGAGGTAGGGACTAAGGTTGGGCCAAAGGAATGAAATTAATAGAACAAAACCCAGCCTGGCTATCAAAGCGCTAAAACTAAAACAAGAAAAGAAAAGACTCACTGCCTTATCTATAAAGTGATGATAAAACATACAAGGGGTGGCACCAACCAACTTACCTAGTGTGTCTAACAGAAAGCAAGCTGCATGAGGTGTACAGGGTACCCTGTCTTACCTGTCCACAAACCTCCCACAATCTCCAACACAGCAAGCTCAACACATTCATCTGGTAGTGATCCAGAAAGAGCTTCCCTCCTCCAGTGGTTCACAGGAGCTTATATGCAGGCCTGGTGGCTGGCTTTGGGGCCTGATTGTGCAGCTGGTCAGGTCTCCACCAGGTGTCTTCACTCAGCTCGTTAAGCACATGCAGAGGAAAGAAACAAAAGAAAGACATGAAAAACCCCTGCATGTAACAGAGAACTTGACCGAGTGAGTGAGATGTCACCCATAGAAAACGATTACTTTGTGATTCAATAAATTTTGTTATCAAGGACAAACGTCTATTCTCCAATCTTCAGTGGATTTAATGGTCAGGTGTTTAGTTCAGCCTTGTCAGATCATCTGCTGTCACTCTTCATGTTTCAGGGTTTAAGTTTCTTCATGAAGGTTTTTAAGTTGCCACTATCAAGCCCAGTCTCCAGCAAATTTGTGTCCCACACAACCTGTTCCTGACAAAAAACCATGTTCAAACCCCAAAGAGCCCGTAAAGACCACCCACTCTATAAATGGATCCAACTAGCAAGTTTCTACACCCTTTAAAACTTGAACTTGCATTAACCTTTAACCCTTGTGCTATCTTAGATGACCCCACCCTTACATTTACGTGTTCTCCCTACCATGACAAAGGTGGATAAAGGTGGAGAGGATTTCATGTAATCCATGGACACCAGTGAAGATCACAAAGATGATTGAAATTGTGTTTGTGTTTTAACATCTTTTTGTTGCTTTTTTCTGGCAAGAGGATGGAGGGAAAACAGACTCACTCATTCAAACATTTGCAAAGATGGATGCTGGCTGTGCAGACTCTTCCTGAAAGTGGTTGTTCCTTACTTTCATATGTGTAAGTTTGAGAACCATTGACTGTATAATATAACTAGATGAATCATGTGTGATGTGTCCTAATGTGGAAACCGGACGTCCTTAGTTTGTCTACATTTCTATGGCAACCACAGTATCCAATGAGCGTGTTAGAAAGCACAGCCATTTCTGAAAATCTGTCAAACACTGAACTTTCTGAGGCCACCTTTTGAGGCATCTGATTGGACAGTTTATAACTTCAATAATTTGCACCTCAGCAAAAACCTTTAAAAAAAATTTGAAGGAGCAACATCATGTTAAAGTTTAGTAGAATAAGAATGTTATTCTGATGAACATAATGGCTGAATAGCAGTTTATTTCTCGTCAGCTTTTTGGGACTTGCTTTTAGAAGAAAGGAGGCAGGGGTTGCTCAAGTTAAAGTATTACAAAGTTTCTGCCTGGAAGTTAAATGAGTGAATCTGCAATCACGAGTTGAAAGCCTACTAAAACCACAGAGCATTACAGTAACACGCTGAGGAGGAGGAGGGGGGGGGGGGGCAGTACCAGCCAGTAACCTGGGGTAACTGGAGTGAGCCTGCGGGGTGATGACATCATCATAATAAAAAACTCGCGTGTGACCGCTCCTCTTCTCAAACGGGTTGTGGCTTTGCTTGGTGTTGGTGCTTTGCTGTCTTCGAGCCTGATCCTGAAGCTATGAAGGAAGCCGGTGAGTGGATCGCGAACTCTTTTTTGCGTGTTTGTTTTTGTATTTCACGTCAACATGAATGCGAGAGGTGACAGTTGCGTTCAGGCAGATTAAAGGACATCCTGCGTGGAAACGGCATTCTTCTGTCTTTCTGAGTGCATGAGGGCGGCTGCCTCCAGGGAGTCCTCATCCCACCGGCGGGTAGCCACATATGCTCAGGGCCCTCACACAAAAACACACCACAAACTAAACAGTGATTAAAAGAAAAAGGAAAATCATGAGATGCACCTGAGCTGGGGGGGGGGGGGGGGTATTCCAGGAAGCATGTTTAAACTAGCTCGACTTTAACCCTGAACTCTGTCTGAAATCCGCCAGTCTGTTCCAGAAGACCAGATATGTCATATCACTCAAATTCAAATAATCTTTTCTCATCCCCCCCCCCATCTTAATTATTATAATTGTTGAACTTTCATGTCTACGTTTGAGCCGGCAGATATACTTTTTTTATAATAAAAAGAACACAATATGCATGCGTTCATTTAGGAATTTTCCTACATTGTCGTTATCAAGTCTGATAGTAGGGGTGCTATATAAACTCATCATCCTCTCACTCCCTCTCACTCATGGTGCAGAGACTTAAGCATAGGACAAAATAACTCGGCAAAACAGTAAAAAAGCTAAACAAATTTGGTCAAAACCCACTTAAACCCAAATCCGTCCAGACAGGCAAAGGGAATGGTATCCCACAATTCCTTGCGGTGCTGACCAAATTTACACCTGCTTAATTGAATTAATTTAAATAAAAGTAAAATGTCTGATAAGTGTTATTTTTAAGCTGATTTAACAAATACAATGATTTCTTAACTGAAGCAAATTATTCAGTTAGAGCAAAGTTAAAAAAAAAAGTTTTTTTCCAACATCCATATGTGATCTTATCATCCTCTCATGGAGAAAAAAGTATTATCTGAGCTTCTTCATCCACTAAAGCATCTTCAAATGGACACGCCATGCTGCTTCGCTTCTCTGAAAACAAACTAACCTTCAACTAAACCTGCTCAAGACCAGGTTATGTTCAGAGCATGAGTTGCTATGGGAACTAAGCATACCCTGAAACATACCTCCAGTTCTGGAACCCAAAGCTGAGGTTATCAACTTCCTTAGCCTCAAACTTACCGTGGGAACTAGCATAACCTGCTTTCTGGAATCCCCCCAGGACACCACTAATTTATAAGCCGAAAACAGGGGGTCCCCCTTACACAATACTACATATGGCACCCACCATCTACCGTAAGGATAAAGGGAGGAGGCAGCCACCTCCAGCCAGGTCCAACCACCAAGAGACTAAAATGGGCACAATAATAAAAAAAAAAAAGGGATAAAAGGGGGTCAAGCTTGATTAAACCATTAAAAACAATGACTAAAAAAACACTATACAGAGTTGCCACTGCTGCAAAACAGCAGTGGCAACTCTGTTGGAAAAAAAAAAAAAAGACAAATTGAGTTAGTTCTCCCTGGGACATGCACATCACGTTTACAAACCCTTAAGTTACCTCTCTGCCCCAGGGTCAGAACTCATGCCACCACCTGTTAATATAAAAACAATTTAAAATGTTGCAAACTTAAAGGCTTAAAAACTTTAGTAAAAAAATGTCCACATGTCAAGATCACTCACCAATGCCAAACCAGGAAACCAACATCTAGTTGGAACTCCCACAGCTGCTATTTATCAGCCTCATGGGCCAATCACAGCTCAACAGACAGGTGCTGGCTATGAATGTTAACCTATGGTACACCATGAGGGACAAACTACCACTCACAGCCATTCTGTCACACCTTCTTCTGTTCCAGCTCTGCTGATCGTCCTGCTTTCTGCAGCTGCTGCAGCAACGTCGCTTCTAAACTGCAGCGTCACAAAGTCAAAAGACGGTTCCTTCGTATACCAGACCTCAGAGAATCCCAACTCCCCCAAATGCATCACGTCCTGGGAGTACAGGAATGTCAGTTTTTTGGTTTTGTTTATTGTCTGTTTGTTACAGAATATCAGAAGTAGTTTGCTGCTGAACAGAGAACTGTTTCATGGTTGTGCTCCAAAAGCTCTGGAAAATAACTCATATTTAAGAAGTAAATATTCATTTGTGTCTACATGGATATTGTTTACCATAAAAGGCCTAAGACTAGCATAGTATAGTCCCTTTAAAGGCTTT
>JAUDJI010001689.1:0-10000 GCA_037389245.1 Oryzias sinensis
ACCAAGCTGAACTTCTCCTCTTTCAGCACATTCAGCTCTCTGAAAGTGAATAGAAATGTGAAGTGGAGGTTCTGGTGGGCTTTGCCTTCAGCCCAGTCCAGAGTGAACTTCTGTGTTAAGACAGTTTTCCCGATGCCAGCCACTCCCTTAGTCATCACGGTTCTGATTGGTTCTGGTCTTCCAGCTGGGAGTTGGAAGAGCTCTTCTTGTCTGATGCTTGTTTCTGCTCTGTCTGCTTTTCTGGATGCTGCTTCAATCTGTCTGACCTCATGTTCTTCATTCAGCTCTCCTCTTCCTCCCTCTGTGATGAAGAGGTCTGTGTAGATCTCATTCAGAAGGGTTGGGCTTCCTGCTTTAGCCATCCCTTCAAACACACACTGGAACTTCTTCTTCAGACCAGATTGGACTTTATGTCGACAAACTGCAGCAGCAGATCCTAAATGAAGACAACAAACAGTAAATCAACTCTCTGCAGCCCTGAATGACGAGGGTTTGAATCCCTGTGGTTCCATGTGTTCAGACATCAGTAAATCTTCATTTCTCAGCAGCTGAAACCTTCAGAGAAATCCTCTTACTGCTCTGCAATCCATCAGCCAGCTCCTCCTGCTTCATTCTCCTCAGGAAGTTCACTGTGATCTTCATCAGAGACTCTCTGCTGCTCCTCTGCTCTTCATCTTCATCCTCCAGCTCCTCCTCATCCTCCCTGTGACTCAGAAGCTTCTGGATCTTCTTCAGCTCCTTCTTGACAAAAGTGACAATGTTGTCCTCCAGCAGCTGCAACAGAATTCCAGATGAATGAGCCAATCAGAGTGAAGTCATGGAGCCAAACATCAGCTCCATGTTGGACACACTGACAGTCCACTGGTGTCCAAAGTGCAGCATGGAGACGACTGTGGACAGAATGATGGGAAAGTAGTTGTTGTTCATGTACAGACCAGAAAGATGGAGTCCAGCTGTGTTGGATGCTGCTGGACAGACGGACCACTGGGAGTCTCTGAGCTCTGCTGGTCCAGTCTGTGGACAATCAGCAACAATCAGATCCTACTGGACCCACTGGTGTCCTGCAAACTCTCAGTAGAATCTACTAGATCTATTCTGTGTTTGTGGAAAAGCTCCAACACTCACTGCTGCACACATGGAGATAGAAATGTCTGTGAGAAAGAACATTTACATACAGCTCACCTCTCTGCACCAGAAGGTGATTTAAAGTAGATGAAATGAACCATTGACTGGTCACTCCTGAAGGAAACACAGCTGGGTTCAGATCCAGATCCAGATCCAGTTCTGAGTCTCTGATGGATCCTGATAGAAAAACACTTCTTTTATTAGAAGTGAGTTTCTTTCATGATGGCGTTTGATGAGTTATTTTGGATTTGGATCATCTCAGATCATAAATGCATCGTGAATGCGGTTGTTTCCAGAACAACAATGATTCAAATGTTCATTCTGACTCACAGATGAATCAGAGTTACAGAAAACTGGATCATTGATTCTCATTTAGACCAGAAGAAAATGAAGAATTTAATGTTTGGGTTTGTTGATGAGACAAAGAAAAAACTTTTATTTACAGTTTTTTATGGAGACCAAACATTATGTATCAATATTTCATATTTTCTGTGGTTAATTATAGGATTGACTTTATGAAAAAATATAATTAAAATATTTGAATAAAATGTTTCTTTTCTGATCCAAACATTTGCTCAAATCAGAAAATACGAAAAGATTCCTTACTGTTTACATTTTCTCTAACATCTCCGCTCTCGGGGACTCACAGGTCTCTTTGATCTTCTTCAGATTCAGATCAAAGCTCTGCTTTCTTTTTGGGATTCTGAACTCTCAGTCGTCACTATTCCTCACCAACTTTCTCTGAGGGTTCCTGAGCTCCAGAGGATGCTTGGACTGGCTGTTTTGGATTTGGAGCTGAAGCTACTGTTTGGGGTTTTCTCCAACAATCAACTCCCATCTAAACACTGTTTGTGGAAAGAGATTTATCACAGATCTCTGTTCAATAGAAACTGATTTTATTTTGAACATGAAGGTCTGCCCTCAGAGACTCTCAGAAGACTCAACTGAAAAGATCTCATCACACACATGATGCTCCAAGTGAGTCTGATCAGAGAGATCCAGAACTGAACCAGACCTCAAGTCCTTCATCTGGTAACTGTTGATCATCTGAACTAGAATCCAGCCTCCAAAAACTCTGACAAACACTCACTCTTCCACTGCTGGATGGATGTCCTTGAAGTTAGGAGGGTTGTCCCTAGATGTGTCACTCCTGTTGGCACCACAGCTGGATCCAGATCCAGATCCAGGTTCAGGTCCAGGTTGGTTCCTGTGAAGAATGAAGGTTGCTGGTGTGTCAGAATTTGATTACAGATTACTGTAGCAAAAAACCTCCAACAGATCAAATATTGTCCATCTGTTTAATCCACAACATGTATTTGACAAACACTTACTGTTTCACTCTTGAACGGAATTTTATTAATCTATTTAAATAATACTCTGGTCTGTCACTCCTGTTGGACCCCCAACTGGATCCAGAGTCAGATCGATTCCTGTGTAGAATGAAGGTTGCTGGTGTGAGTCCTGAGCTCTGACATGGAGAAGATCATGGACAGTTGGAGATGTTCATCTCACCTCTGAGCTTTGCTCTGGTTGTCATGGTTAAAGAAAAGAAAGAGAGACATGAATTCTTCCTCTCAAAGCTCCAACAGAGACTTTCTCATGACCTTTGACCTCCACACAGGTTTGGATGGAGGAGAACAGGAAGGTTTGGAGTCAAACTGAAACATTTGACCTCCAGAGCTTCATGATGGTTTGTGTTTCTGACAGAAACTCTTTCTTCTGTCTGGGTTCTGGAAAGTTCTGACAGGAAGCAGCAGTCAGCTGATCTGAACCACTTTGATGAGTCAGCATTTTCACTTCTGTAAACATCAACAGTTTATTCTGTGAAAATCTACAGTAAAAACATAATTTGTTTCCATTTTCTTCATAAATCAGTGAAACAAAAACTGATCAATGAGTGAGAATTGATCCTGAGTTGTTGATTAATAATGCGATCAAATCTTTAACCCTTGTGCTATCTTAGATGACCCCACCCTTACATTGACGTGTTCTCCCTACCATGACAAAGGTGGATAATGGTGGAAAGATTTCATGTAATCCATGGACACCAGTGAAGATCACAAATCATTGAAGAAAAAAGGTTCAGCGCACTGTCTAGTGGGTCTAAATGACCCAACTCCCAATGTTAAAAGGATAGCACAAGGGTTAAACAGCAGAGTGATGAGAGTTTGCAGAGGAAGGAGGTCTTCTCTGAACAGTGAGAGAAACAGTCAAGTTAGTGAAGACAAAGTTCCAGAAACAAAGAAACAAATGAACAAAGACTATATTTTCCTGAATAATTTGACGAGTCGTCTTTTCTCACCGTGTGAAGCAGCTCAGATCAGTGATTCTGCTTGTTTCTCTTCTGCTTTGCTTTAAGAACACATCACTTCCTCATGTTGTGTTGATTCTGCTGAGTCTTGTTTGTCGTCACTGTTTAGATTTGTGTCTTCAGATCAGCTGATCAGAGAAATGGAAAGAAAACCTCTTTTTCTTTTGGTCTCTGCAGACTCTTTCCTTTCAGTCATTCTTCTGCTTTGGACCAATCAGCTTTTCTCCTAAATGGTTCTGCTAGATTTGATCTCATGACCTCTGACCCAGTGGCTCCTCTTCCTCACTCTGAGCTGCTGTTTGTGAGGGAGATGCAGAGAAGATGAAGTTTCATGTTGATCTTTCCTCTTTAGTCTCCACATCTCAGCTCCTGGTCTCTGTTCTGGATCCAAACAGGTTCTGGTTTCAAAATTTTCTCTAATTTTTCTTAAAGGCTTGAGCATGCTTTACCGGGGTTTCATCAGTATGTGAAATGTGCCACACGTAATGAGAAGGTCCTTGATAAATGCTATGGGAACATTAAAAATGCCTTCAAAGCCAAATCCCTCCCTCCCCTGGCGAACTCTGACCACACAACCATTCATCTTCTATCTACCTACAAAACTGTTCTAAAATCTTCAAAACCTTTCAAGAAATCTGTGACCAACTGGACAGAAGATAGTGTGCTGACTCTGAGAGGTTGTTTTTCCTGCACTGACTGGAGTGTTTTTCATGAACTGGAATTGAACGAATCAACTGAAACCATCACTGATTATATTCATTTCTGCATTAATAGTATTGTTCCAAAAAAAGTTGTCAAACATTTCCCTAACAACAAACCTTATGTTACAAAGGAAATAAAAAGTTGCATAAATCTAAAAAAGCTCCCTTTTAATAACAATGATAAAACTGGATTAAAGACAGCTCAAAAGGATTTGGACATTGCTATAAAGAAAAGCTAGAAACAAACATCGTCTTGACATTGAGAACAGCTTAAATGCCAAAAACACCAAACACCTATGGGACACAATGAAAAAAGTGACAAACATGAATTCTGTCAAAATACAACCAACTACTATGAACAGTGCAGACAAAGCAAATTAATTAAACAAATTCTTTTTGCGTTTCGATTCACATAACGCGGGCCACATGGCTGACTTGGATTTTCTTAATCCGGGTGAATGCAGTCCATGTATTGAGCTTATAAATCGTGACTTGGTAATCAATACTTTTAGATAAGTGCCAAATAAAAAATCAGCAGGTCCAGATGGTTTAACATCATTCCTGTATAGGAACTGTTCTGAAGAGTTGTCAGAAGCTTGGGCTCCAGTGTTCCAAAAGTCAATTCAGAGCTGTGAGGTTCCTGCTCTGTGGAAAAACTTTACCTTCAGGCAGACGTTTTAGAGCAGTCAAATACAACACAGTTCGATTCAGATCTTCATTTATTCCAGCAGCAGTTACCCTGCTGAACAAGGACTGCTTAGCTGTATTTGCAGAGGGAAATCTTTGTAGAGCAGTCGCCTTAGAAATAACCAAATTGTTCTTCCCACTGTTGTAAGGAGTTTATGTATTTATTATGTTGGACTACAGTCCTGGGGCCTGTTTCAGAAAGGAGGTTAAGTGTAAACTCTGAGTGCGTTAACCCTGAAATCAGGGAAACCCTGGGTTTTCCGTTTCAGAATGGGAGGTTTGTTAAACCAGAGAAAGCAGAGTAAGTCAAACCCGTTTCTGAAAAAGAGGTAACTTATACTCGGAGTCAGTGTCCATGGTTACTTATGCTGTGAACCTAACCTGGTCGGGAGCAGGTTTTATCCTCTAAACTCAAGGTTTCTGCCGGTCCCCTCCCCTTTTTAAAGACGAAGCGGTATTTGTCGCTTTAACCTTCATTGCCCAAATGTCCGTCACACAGAGACGGTCTAAGTGACAAGAATGGCTTGTTCTTTTTTGGAGGACCCAATAGACGAGGAGGCTGCATTAATTCATAGAGAATTATATTTACCTCGTACGAGGATTTTGAGAAGACTCGATTTTTGTCATTTCCCCATACGTTTTTGTTTGAGCGTTACTGTTTTTCGTTGCAGTCAATTACATATATACAATGAAAACAACATTAGATATGTATTGCTATGTAGATGTTTCATATGTCAAATATTGTCAACAAAGCCTACATCCATGACATGCTCAAATTTGACCTGATTGAATTATGTTTTTATACTTCGTTTTTAGCTGCTGCCATGTTCTTTTAATTCCTGCAGGATTGCATCTACATGAAAATGAAATCAGGGACATTGAATTAGATTAATGTAACAATTACTTTTTGGAAACACAATTTGCTAGCACTGCTTACTTTCTTAATCCCATATAAACCTATACCACTTGATCAATACAAGGGTAGTGTTGCAGTGTGTGTGTGCTGAGCGGGGTGCGATCCACGAGAGACAAGGGGAGGGGCGATTGCAGGTGCAGATGGGGGGGGGGGGTGAGCACGGATGAGGAGGACGGAGAAGGTGTCATTCCCAGAATAACTGTTTTGGAGTCATTCTTAATCCGCTCTGGAGGTTGAGGGTTTCCAACGGGAAGTGAACCCCGAAGGAGAATTCCCTTCGGCCCTGAAGGAAATCTCCCCTGCGCTTCTGACCACGGTCGGAAAGACGAGAGAAAGAAGGAAGTCTTTGCGCAGTGAAAGGTTCAACAGTAGACAAAAGTTCACTTTTAAAAACACAATTGCATGTATTAATATTAAAATGACCAACGTTTGCAAGAGGGGAAGGTTAACTAAAAAGTCCTCTAAACATTACCGACGTTAAAGGCATTTTCCCCCAGATTGGTTCTGTACAATATGCAGCATTTCATGCAATAACACCAGGAATGACACTTCAAAAGTACACCTAAATATCGCCATTTTTTATTTCACACCTTACGCTATTTAAAAAGTTATTACAGTCAATATTTTATAACAATGATTTAAATGCAAACTTAGGCATTAACTTGAGCAGCTATGTTTTTCCACGCTAACTGTCTCTGTTTTGCAGATGCAGCGGTGTTGCTTTTCTTCTGGAATATGCGCTCATATTCACTGTAACTCTGCAGCAGCACGTCAAGTTCAGCTGGCGAAAAATACGCAGACCTCTTTTTTTCACGGTTGCCATGGTGACTCGTGATATCTGCGCTCCATTGATAATGGCTTCTTATAGTCGCGGTGCGCACGCTCACCTCCGAATCAGTCCACTCAGAGTTGATTGACCTAACGCGGATCAGCTGCTCTGAAACTGAAAACTCAGAGTTGTTAATCTCCCGATTGACCAACTCAGAGTTCAAGTTTAACCTCAGAGATGGTTGAACCTCCTTTCTGAAACAGGCCCCTGGTTTTAATAGTTGTTGACTTTTATGGAGAGTTTTGTGTGAGAACAGTTACTGGATTTTATAAAAAAATAACTTTTAGCAATGTGGTTTTTAGGGATCTTATTAAACATTTTACAAATTCTTTACTTTTTTCTATTCGTGTTCACGACTATGTGGGTCAGGCCTGGGGGCTAAATCTGTACACTCTGTTTTTATCTATCTACTATGTAATCGCTTTATGCTCTATCATGTATGTGATGTGTGAATGCTGAAGTATGTTGTAACAGTTTGCAGCTCTGTGGCCTAAAACAAATTTCCTCTCTGAGGACAATAAAGTTTACTTTACTTTACTTTACTTTAAATTGGAACAAGGAAGTGACGACTTTAACCGCTTCTGATTGGTCAGGCTGATGACATGTGATTAAGCCTTCAAGAATGATTGGCGGAGACAGTTAAGGGCGGGACTTTTCTGAAAACAGCTGAAGCTGCAGCTAACTCGTGGTACCGTCATTCTTATCAAAGTGTCTTTAATAGAATCAAATAAACACAAAGAAAAAATAATTTTATGATCTTTCATATTCCTAACTCCTCAGTGTTTTATCAGGGCCTGTTTGGATGAACACAGAGCTGAAATCCTGGAGATGGAAAATGTTTTTAGATCAGTGAATGAGGGCAATTTCCCACGGCACACTTGACCATCTCCCACGGCACACTAGTGTGCCGAAAACACTGCTCTACATCACAGATGAAGCTCCGCCTCCAAGTGTCCATGTTTGTACTTCAACCTACAAAAGGTTGGTTCTGCTTCTTTCTGATTAGTCAGAACCTTCAGACCCAGAAACCTCTGCTTTCTTCCCAGAACTGCTGGTTCTGAAGCTTCCTTCAGTTTCTGCTTCACTTCCTGTCAGAGCAGCACTCCCACTGCATCAGGATGAAGAGGATCCACCCTCATCTTCATCCTCTCTTCATGGATCCAGAGTCTGCAGGACGATCCACAAACCTCTGCAGCATCTGAGAGGCAGATCACCTCCAAGAAGACTTCTGCATCAACCTTTCAATCACTCTGAAGCTCCGCCCCCTTCCATCACATCTGCTGTGTTCAGAAATTAGAGATGAATCCTGATCAAACCCTCAGAGCCCAGAGCATTCTGGGAGATCATCTACACCTTTAATTCAGATGAAATGATTGGATCAGAGTTTTTGTGAATTCACTTTGTTTCAGTTCAGAAAAATTAGAACTGAAGGCACGTTGCTGAGGATCACTGAAGGCAGAGGTGGGCGGTGGGAAGTGTGACGGCGTCCTCTTTTTCACAGCGTTAGTCCCTGTGTTAGCGGCTTCCTCCTCAATTCCACTGGTAGATCACTTGGTGCGGTGTCTCCCCGTGCCATAAGGTTAATAAGGACTCCCTGGCGTAGACGTGTCATTGAGCTCCAGCCAAGGTCACAGGAGCGTTGGAGCAGCTTACCCCGAGACGTTCCCGGACAGCTCTGAGCAATGGCAACACGAAAATAAGGACTAAACGCATTCTTGAGTGTGCAGGATCAGGCCAGCGGAAAAGTATGAAAACTCAGAAGTTAGGACTAAACATTCACACAAACATACAGAAACAGCACAGAACTGGGGCACGCCACCGGAACAAAGCGAGGGGTAAAGGGGACCTACAACAATTTCTTGTCTTAATTTCCTGGCTCAAAAAGTCACTTAGTTCCAACAAAAATACCAGCTAAAGCTCGTCTTTAACGGTGTAGCATTCCACAGTATCCGGGATCAGACCGTGGAACAAGTGAAAAAACAATGAAGCTCAGAGACGCTAGTCTGTCTGCCCTTTTGCTGCCATTTTCCCACTACATCTCCCATAATGCATTGGGTTAAAGTTACAGCGCTGCAGCGCACAATGAGTCGTCCTTTTTAAACGTCTTGAAACCACAACGAATAAACATCACACAGTTATACATTTTCTAACTTAACTTTTATTTAATCATTTAGAAAAAACAGCTGCAACTTCCTGCTTTTGCTGCCACAATTATCACAAAAATGCATGTGAGATCATGGAGGGACTGTTCAATAAAAACTGAGTTTCTGCTTTTTTTTTTTTTGGATGCTGGTGTGCCGCAGGATTTTTGTCAAGGTTATAGTGTGCCGTGGCTCAAAAAAGGTTGAAAAACACTGATCTAGAGGAGGGTCCTCCCAGAGGAGATGACAGATGAGCAATTCAGTGACAGAAAACAATGTTTGCTTTCCTTCAGCTGTAGATGCTTTTTCTCACAGGCTTCCTGTTGGAACCTGCAACAGGCTCCTTCTCAGTGGGCGTGGCCTCACATTTTCCTGTCAGCATGCATTCTGCTGGCAGCCCTGCTTGACTCCTCCCTCCCCCTCAAAGCTCTCCATTAGAGCGCCGTCAACCTTCACGCACACACTGGATTGAACGTGCACGCGTGTGAGCGTGTGCATGAAGGCCTGTGATTTCAGCCACAGATCATCTGCAGACAGAATCAAAGAGCTTCATCTGAGCAGAACATCCTCCACTTTCAAAGCTTTTTCTTTCAGTTCTCTCTAAGGTCAAAGGTCGCTCCACAAACTCCCTCCCTCAAAGACTCTTTGCTGTTTTTCTTTTAGCTCAGTGCTCCTCCTAGTGTTTGGTGGTGGAACAGCTCTGCTGCAGCTTTGATTTTCTTCATGGAGGATCCAGATGTGCAGAAGAAACGGGACACACTGATCCAGATGTTTGTCTGTCACTAATTAGATGACGAAGCATTTAGTTACCTGAAGAAAGTCATAGATAAATATCAAACTTAGGATAATCATGAATTGATTAGTAAATATAAATACATCCATAAACAAGTGTAAATAATACAGTTCTGATGACTCTTAATCATAAATAGAGATATTGGCACTCATAAATACAGTATATGACACATTCAAACCCTTAAATATTAAGTTTGTCTAAAGGAAATTCATTAATTTTTTAGAAGTAGGAAGAAGTGAACCTATATAATCCCATCCCCATCAGGCTTTACTAAAATTTTTATTTTTCCAGAATTATCCGGTTGTTCAATTCAGATCAGTTATTTATAGTTTACCATCATGAGTGCAGATTATTAAAATGAATAAAAATCAATAACTTTACTCCAGAAATCCTTCTAATATCACAGATTAAGTGTAAACATTATCTGCACATTATCATTAAACTTAATTATCACATTCTTCCAGGAATGATTATTTCAAATCACATGACAGGTGATC